>JABSTQ010008821.1:0-209911 GCA_013358835.2 Ixodes persulcatus
AGATGCAATATTAAAAAGACGTAGCACTTGCAGATGTCACCAAAATTTAGTCCGGCATCAAAAGGACGTGGGTAGTCGCTGGAGCTGACTGCCCTGTCAAACTGAAACGCGCTCAAAGCATCATTTAGTTGCCTCCTCGTAAAATTATGCAGATTGTGAATTTGGTGTTGTAAAAACAAAGTAATTTCCTTTGGAACTACACCTTCTAGTAAAACATGCATCGGGTCAAAAAGGGGGTCCACTGTTAATGAAAAGTCATTGACAAGACTCAGAATGGATGGCCCTTTGATGCCGTAAGAGGCTGACAGCTCCCTTCTCTCTGTCACATTTTCTGTGTGCAGCAGCTCTTGCACCTGCCTCTCAATTTCGCTGTCTGTTCTCAAGGGACATTCGGCATGCAAGAACACCTTTGGAAAATCACAGCTGCGCAAAGTGCAGCGGCGACAACCATAGCGGACATTACGGGAAAAGGACTCTTTAAACCCTGCAATGTTATGGCATGCAAGGTTGTCTCCCAAGAATGCGAGCAGACACCAACAAATGTTAACTTGTTCCCCTTCAACTTCTAGTTTAATCCCGGTAGACGATAATTCATTTACTGTTGAAATGAACTCTTCCAGCAATTCTGTCCTTGCTTCTACACTTTTTAGGTCACTTGAGTTGCCCAAAGCAAGAAGAAAAATTGAATTAAGCAATGATCTTTTCGAAGGAGGAAAGTTTGCAAACATAACATAAAAGACTGTGAGCTTCCCACAAGTGCCTCTTTTCATACCTAAAGGATTGGCAAGCTCAATATCGTCAGAGTAGAGCAGAATGGCAACTGAATTACTCTGATCTGTCAAGACGGTATGGGTGCTGAACCTCATGCCATCGCAAAAGTCTATAAGAAACCCATCACTAGAGCGGGAGAAAGGCTGCTGCAGGTACTTGGCCGTTTCAGGGTGCTTGAAAAGATTTTGGAGCAAGGCACTGAATGGGACATAGTAGGCCTTAGAGCCATTTTTCAGAACATTTTCGGAAGGTTTTACGTAGATGTCAGTTTGCATATACAGGCGTTTTTTTCTCTTATCACTGCTGAGCTGCGATATGTCAATGTTTAGCCCTTTCGCATGAAGTATCTCAGATACACCTTGCACTACAGCGTCAACAGCAACCTTCGCACACCTGTGCTGTCCCTCCAGCAGCCGACATAAATCGGACAACATTGCTTCTTCAGTGATTTCAGGACATTCCAGCTCCAGCACACTTTCCGGAATGGGGGTGTGCACACTGGAGTATTCACCATCCACAACACTGTAGCTACAACATAAGTTGGCATCAGGCACAGGGCAGCACAAGCCATGTTTGTGGCACTCATCAAAGTGTTCCCTGTAACGCTTGGCTGCATTGAATGTTGTCCTGCAACTTGAGCATGTATACTCTTTCACCTCAGGGTGATTTACCTTAATGTGATCAATAAACCGACTAAACTAACTAGTCACAAAGTCGCAGTGCGTGCATGCATGATGTACCTCGCAATGTGCTCCAGCTGGTGGGGAAGCTGATTGATGTGCGGATGGCCCTGGAGCAGCCGGTGCCGTTGCAACAGATGTTACGCTGGACTCGCTTATCTCCTCTGCAGAGATAACAGTCTCAGCTGTGTCCATTCTTTCTGCGTGGACAACCGACTCGTCCTCTTGTTCGCAAAATGTGGGGGTCGGTGCATTTGCTGTTTGTTCCCAGTCATCTGCATGCAATGCAGTGCAAGAGTAAATCTCTCTGCAGATACGTAGCTATACAGGCTGAGCCCAAATTGCCCACAAGAAAATATCTGCCATACAATTTGTGCTTTGTTTCATGCTTGGTATGTGTTTAACCTGTTAATTCAGTTTTATGGAAAGTGGCGTCTGAAGATTTACGGCTACTTTCTCAGTAGGAGCTTTACAGAATTTGCGCAAGTGTTCTGCATGAAGTTTTTACCTTAAATTATTTACGCCTGTGACAAGCAAAGCAATAAATAGCCTTAAATGATGTCGAGAAAAGCCCGTTATAAACCAGAGTCCTGCATGAGGCAAGCAGGCAACTACATGGAGATGCACTGTTAACATTGATCCGGCATGCAACTTGCCACTGACATTTTTAATCTTCATGCTCTGTTTTTTTAACATGCAATTTTACACCAACAAGAACGAACAACTAAGAAAAATATATTTTTTTTTTCATATGTACTGGCAAATGACTGCAGCAACGTTTTGTCTTTAATATTAACCTCCCGCTAATGAAAGCCAGCAAACAGTTCACGGCATCATTATACTAACCAGTAAGGGTACCATGCGAGATGGGGGAATGACCGCACAAAATGCACCAGCCAACTGGTACTCTCTCGTGGTTGACCAGTTCCAAGAGTCTTCTGAATCCACTACATTCACATTCAGAGCAGCGGCCCCTCAGTATGCCTGTTATGTCTTCCGGAACAGTGGAGCAAGCCATGTCTCATGTACATGGGCAGCACCTGCAGAAAAACTGATATTCGACGCGTTCATAGCAATACATGATCTGGTTCTACGCAGACGTGTTCCTGTTGTTTCATTGATGTTGTCTTGAACCTTGCAGGTGACTGTGCAGGTAACTGTGCACTATATCGTGTATCATGAGGACAAGTTAGTAACGTATTGGGAGAAGCTAATGTCCTACGGATGTCCTAACGTCCCATAAATGTCCTGTGGACGTCCAAAGGACATTGGTAGCTACTCCTGTGACATGGCAGCTGGAATTATTTTTTTATGCCACGTATTTGACGGGAACTTAGGCAAGCTAGTCCTTGTTCGTGACTCGCGGGGAGGAATGGCTAATTAAATTCCGGTACATTACTAAACTAAAAGAAATCACTGAAATTCCATTTCCGAGAAATGCAAGGGCATGTGCAGCTTAGCCTTTGCTTTTCGAACACTACGAACTGGACAGGTCTTCTACAGAAAACTGAAATGTGCGGCCTTACTTGAACTTTGCATGATATCAAAAGCAATTGGGCGTTCGCATGGGCTATTACCTCGTGTAGCTACATCTTAAATTAATGGTGCAAGTGACACGTAAGGGTCACCATATTATTATGCATTCATTTTAATGCATGCAGACGCCCACGCGGGTGAATGAATACCACATACTTGCACCGTTCAGGGGCGATTGGTGTTATCGCAAAACACGAGGACAGTTTTCATTGACTTCACAAGCACCTGCATTATAACTTACAATCTAAGAAAAAAACAGAAAAACAGCAGTGCCGACTGCGAAGAAAGTCAAAACATAACCAAAGGTTTAACAGAAATTTCGCAATCGCCACCTATGAAGGAAAGGAAAGCCGCAAGGTCCATACACACTTAGCCGAGACAGACGTGCGTTTCGGGGCGAATTTTTTTGCAGTTCTTGTATCTAAGCGAATCGTGCGTCTCCGAGGGATGAGTTTTTCGACGTATACGCATGGACCGATTTTCTTTATCAACGCACGCTCTTTGAGCCAATCAGCGAGCGACAGGATGTCACCTTGCTCTTCCTTCTACAGTGGCGTGTACGATGCACACAAGCTGGGTGCAGCGATGTCAAAGGCACGGACTTCGCCAGCTTAGCTTTGTTCACGCCTAGTACGAAGAGAGGGGTCCTTCAGAGCTGCTGGCTCGAGCCCGTGCCTCCGACAACACTGCCAACAACTTGGGCGCAATCGTACAATCACCACCGTTGATCATTTTGAAATGAAAAATTACCGTCTCCCAGCGCATACTCCACGGGAAACGTATGACAATTAGAAAGCCAGACAAATAAACAAAAATATACAGACAAATTCCCGTGATTTCTTTCGACAGGCGCAAGATATTTCGAAAAGACGCCGACGACGGCAGGCCCTGTATAGCCCCTCCTCTTTTCACGACGGAAACGTCGGCGCAGGCCGAAAGCGCGTCTTCGCTTTGTGTGAATGGGCCCACCGCCAAACAAGCGCTGAAAACCTCAAGAAGCAATAAGAGAACCGAACGCACTAAACAACAGCCTCAGCAGCAAGCGCCGATTTTCCGCATGTACGTTGACTTTAAAATACAAGGTATCGTGCTGAAAAAATAAAAGCGTACCTACCTCTTTTTCCCGCCAACCCAACCTTGGCTGCAGCCCAAACGATGTCCCACGAAATCGCACGAAAGGGGCGCAAATGCAGTAGTCTTTCTCGTCAAACAGGCAGCAGAACGCAGAATGCAACGGTGCGTTACTAATTCCCCAATATGCTCGGCATTACACGTGCCATAGGTAACTTAGCCTAACATCACCAAAACGTGATGAGAAATGAGAAATCCCGCCACGACCCAATCACCGCCCGACCAAATCTTTCCGCGGTCTCCGAAAATAGTGCAGCGTTGATTTTCTTTTTTATACATATTTATAGGCACGCAAACCAGCGAATTGGTTTCTCTTCTACGTGGCAAGGCGTTAAACATATATATATATAATGTTGAAATGGTTTTTCTCCATAAACACAGCTGCTCTACAAACAAGTAAAAAAAAAAACACTTTGGCGCCTTTTGTGTTACTCCGCCCGCAACCGGCGAAGGGATATCTGTTTCACCTCATGATCGACCGCAGGCGATTGTACAGGCATTTCCGACTAATCCAGCGCTGCGAGAGTGCCGCCTGCCTTCAAACTCCGCGCGTCGCCGCGCTCAATTGAGGGGTCACGTGCTACTTTCTCGGCGCGGTATTGGCTGTGTGGGGTTGTAGCATCCGCTGCGGTCCATTATAAGGTGAAACGGAGGTAGCTGCCGCGTTTTGCGGTGTTGGTTCTGCAGGAGGGAGAAGAGAAGAGCTCCTCCTGCGCAGAGCAGGTGCGCGCTCGTCGCCACGTGGTTTTTGCGGCGAAAGAACGTTCTCTCCCGCGTCTCCACGAAGTCAGGCGCGGCGCAAGGCATGTCGTTTTGGCGCAATCTGCCGTGGCTGCTTGTCACCACGGAGAAAGCGCGGAGCGCGTAGTCGGCTGCGGTCGGTTCAGTGCCCTCCGCTGCTCGCCGCTTCTACGCGTCAAGTGGCATCAAGGAATCGT
The DNA here is from genome assembly GCA_013358835.2 of Ixodes persulcatus. Lineage (NCBI taxonomy): Eukaryota > Metazoa > Arthropoda > Arachnida > Ixodida > Ixodidae > Ixodes > Ixodes persulcatus. Next base: position 5,057 of record JABSTQ010008821.1, read on the forward strand.
TTCTTATACCTCTCCAGCGGCTCCAAATTCCTTAAAATTTTTACGAAATAAATGTGACAGGTATGCTGTGTGATTGTTTTTCTTTAACCGCGAAATCTAGTGTTTGGCAGGGCCCATGCACTGACCACCGACATCACAACGCCAACCTTTGTTATACATTTCCATCCACACTGATCTTCACTTGAACCGTAAACAGTGACCTCGATTCCAAACTGGGAACTAGGGTTCTCGAACAAAGCAACCCAAGTTTCCCATCTTTTACCACAGTCTCGGGTAATCTACATCATGATCAACATCCACCAGCTCGCCGTCGCACTCACTGTTTTTTTTTATTATTTGTGTCACAATAACATTTTGCATAATTACAACATTAAATTTTGCGCTTGAGGCGAATTAATCAAAATTAAAATTTTTTTAGAGATCAAAAAGTGGTACACGAAGTAAAGTCCTTCACCAAGTCGTAAATTTCGAAAACCGAATGCCTCCTTCCTTTCTGTCGTGTTTCTCTGCAGCGCATAAGGTAAGTGGAACAGAGTCCCATAAACACCAAGAGAAAAAGAATTGTCGAGAGCCTAACTGGAACAACATTTGAGTCAGTGGAACAGAATTAACTGGAACAGCGGATGCGTGTGATTCCAATGCACGTGTTCCACATAAAAAGAAAAATACAGAAATAGCGTAAAAATTTGCTTCGGCGCACTCGAAATGAGTGGAACACCGGCTTTAAGTGGAACTTATCTGGAACGTAAGTGGAACCAGATTAAGAGTGTAGGGTGCCTTCATGTGCGCTTTGCTTGGGGAGATGACATCTGGCCATTTTGTTTCGAACGCTTATTTTTATTTTTTGTTCTCAAGCGCGTGAAAGAGCGTGTCCCTGCACGCGCTCGTGGCGCTGATTGGGCTACAGCGACATTTTGTTTCCTGCGATTTCTTTGTATTTTTCCTGTGAGCGCGTGCTGTCGGCATCGGGTACTACAAACGATGGCATCACGCTAAACAGAAGGACATCGAGGCACTCTAAACAGCACTAGCCCGTCAGGTACGACACTGATGCGGAAGTCGTTGACCTCGTTTTAAATTAGCACCGTATGAGGGAGCAATCTCGTGCGAGCTTCAACAGGTCGAGTACGTCACCGGGAATGTAGGCGAGACGGTGCACACTGTTTAAACGCTTGCAGTATCCACGAGTGGTACCAGGAAAACGACATCAACAGAGAAGGAGCTCGCGATTCAGCATAATGCAGTGCCATGGGCCCGTGAATCTTCAAAACTCTGGGTGGTGGCTGTATGAAAAGAAAACAAAAACGCATCAGCGCCACACCAGTGATCACGAATAACATCGGTCACAAACTCCCAAGCCCCACCGCTCCACTCGACACCGACAGGACATACGACATATGGTTTTAAAGCTGTGGTGCACGTATATATGTGTTACTTTTTATAAAAAACATTATTGTCGCATGTCAGCACGGCTTTATGCCGAGTCGGTCCACAGTAACCAATTTAACTTGTTTTATGAATATCGCTGTGCCTATTGTAAGCAATCGTAGTCAGCTTGACGTAATTTATTTTGACCTGAGCAAGGCATTTGATTTAGTAAAAATCTTCTTTTGAACAGATTACAGCGAATGGGAGTGAGAGGATCAATGCTTGCTTGCTTTTCTTGTTTCCTAAGAGGCCGCCACATTAGAGTTCGAATTGAGGGTGTGTACTATTCGTCTTATCATACGACTTCTGGTGTCCCCCAGGGCTTGGTTCTGGGACCCCTGTTGTTCACATTGTTTGTCAATGATAGTCATGCCTATCTTACTCATCCGTTCTTCAGTTTGCGGATGACATGAAGATATTTCGAGAAATCCAGTCAGAGGAGGACTGCCACGAGCTGCAGGGAGATATAGACAGAATTGGGGACTGGTGCTCGATCAATAATTTAGTGCTCATTAGAACAAAAACGAAAGTTGTCACCTACAGTCGCAAAGCGGGACAAATTATGTTTCCTACAAAAATGAGTCCGAGTGAATTGCGTGTACTGAAACAATTCAAGATCTGGGTGTTTACTTCGACTCAAATCTAAGGTTTCGCTTTTATGTAGATACATTTGTTACTGCTATAAGAATGCTAGGAGTGATCAGCCATATGACGAGTGAACTCTTGCGGCCTTTTGTATTTATCACACTCTTTAAAAGTCTTTGCCGATCCCGCTTGGAATATGCATCTGTAGTCTGGAACGGGTTGGTGAGATCAAACGAAGCTTTGCTTGTCCGCGTTCAAAATAAATTCGCCTACAATCTTAAGTACCGCTACTTGAAAAACGAGCCATACAGTTACTCGCGTGTCTGTAGCTACTACAACATCAAATCTTTGTATCACCACATGTTGTATGGTGACATTTTATTTCTCTTCTAATGTTTGCACGGCAAGATTAATGATTCTCCTGAGATGTTATCCTCTATTTCGTTGCGTGTGCCCCACTACAGCACTGTGTCTAATAGCGCATTTTATCTTCCTGCGGCAAATATGTTGAACCCTGTCACCAGCATGCAACTAAAATGCAATGGCTTCTCCAAAAAACTAGACATATTAAACGACAGCATTTCAGGTCTTCGCGCGTCATTAAGGCTATTGTAACGCAACTGATGGTGCTCTTGATTTTATTTTTTTGCCAGGGTTGTTCTTGGAGCGAATCGGTGAATGTACTTCTGTGGACTGAGTAGAAGTGCATTTTTGTGCATTAATGTTTGTCTTCACTTATTTTGTCTTATTGTCCTCGTTTCACTTTTAATGCATCGATACACCTTGATTTCTATCTGTTGTTTATTCTTTGTCGCAGTGTTTTCTTGCGTTTCAACAAAAAGGCTACTGGCTATTTTTGAACATTATTATTATTATTATTATTATTATTATTATTATTATTATCCTCATCATCATCATCGCCGGCCGCAGCACCATCTCGGCACTTGAAGATATGTCTGATACTTTACACGCCTCATTCGACAATAGTTTACATGCGCACTCTTTCTCGATGTGTCGAAAGCGTTTGATTCTATCAATCACCAAATACTGCTGGAGAAACTTTGCAATTACGGATTTCGTGGTCCATTTTTTTTCGTTACTTGAAAACTTTCTGACTGACAGATCGCAACAGGTATTGGTTTGCAACAAAACAAGCGCCAAAGTATGCCTACAGAAGGGAGTACCACAAGGCTCGGTTCTGTCCACCTTGCTGTTTAATCTTTACGTGAACGATCTCGTCAGATCAACATCAGGATGTACAGTTTATCAATATGCAGATTGTTGCAACGGACAGCAGAGTGACTCGGTTAGTGGCCAAATGCAGAACTCCTTTATTTGGCAACGAACGAGTATATAAAGGCGGCTTGCCCGAATGACGTCATAGAGCGTGACCAATCACACGCGTGGCCCACGCAGGCCGTCGTATCACTTCTCTTTTTTTTAAAGTTGTAGTCTTTGCACCGGCTTCCGGACTCTGGAGGACCTCCGCAGCTCCGGCGGAGCTTCTGAAGATTGGGCGGGCACGGCCGGTGGTGGAGTGGAAGTGCAGTCACTTGCCCTCCCTGGGCAGAGTCTCTGCGGGCTCTGCTGCTCTGGTTGCGAAGGGGTCTGGTCTTCAGGCTTCTGGACGAGCCCTGTTGGTTCTTCCAGCTTCGGAGTCCTAGGCGTCCGGCGACGTATTTGGTCGAAGTGGCGTTGAGCTGGGCCCTCTGGAGTTTCCACCGTGGCCAGGCGAGAGCCCTTCGTGCCTTTGATGACACCCGGACTCCACCGCTCCCCTTGGCCGAAGTTCCGTACCCACACCGGGTCCCCTTGCTGGAACTGGCAAGGCCTGCCAGACTGTAAAGAAAGGGGAGAGGGAGTTGGAAAGCTTATATCCAACCGCCACCGCAATCTGTAGCCCAGCAACAGTTCCGACGGTGACTTGCCACATGGTAGCGGAGCACGTCGGTAGCCGAGCAAAACTTGCGCCAGTTTCTTTTCAAGGTCGTTGATCGCAGCAAGCTTTGCAAGACCGTCCTTTACTGTCCGCACCGCGCGCTCCGCGAGGCCATTGAATTGTGGATGATACGGTGCACTTCGTATGTGGGTTATGCCGTCGTCAGCCACGAACTTCGCGAACTGCTGGCTTGTGAACTGGGGGCCGTTATCTGACACAATAGTTCTCGGTAACCCAAAACGAGCGAACAATTCCCTGAGTCTACCGATCGTTATCTCTGTGGTTGATGACCGGACCGGAATCGCCTCTATCCATTTTGTGTGCGAGTCTACGATTATCAACAGCATGCGACCATCGACTGGTCCGGCATAGTCTATATGTAACCGGGACCATCTTGTGCCCATTTCCGGCCAACTAACAGGCACATTCCGCGACGGCATTGGCTGAGCCTGCACACATGGAATGCACGCGCTCGCGAGGTCGTCGATCTCACCATCCACTCCCGGCCACCAGAACAGGGTCCGAGCGAGCCTTTTCATGGTGGAAGCTCCTTGGTGGGACTCGTGTAGAATAGCGAGCATGGCGCCTCGGGCTGCTGAGGGCACTACCACTCGGTGGCCTGCAGTCGGTGGACTGCAGTGGAGAGTTCCATCCTTCTGGAAAAGTAATGTTGAAGTTGTGAATCACACTTCGAAAGCGCTTTAGGCCACCCTTTTTTCACAAAGGTTTTGACGATGGACAGCTGTTCATCTTCGTCTGTAAGCGTTCGTAACCTGTGCGCTGGGATGGGCAAACTGTCTAGGTGCTCAATTGACAGCGTGTATTCTGGCAGCATCGGAACTTGGCACGGGTAAGCGGCTAAGGGCATCCGCATTCGCGTTGTGCTTTCCAGCCCTGTATTCAATGTGGTACTGATATTGGCCTAGTAGGAGTGCCCATCTTTGTATTCGTGCTGACGCCATTGCCGGCACTGGTCTGTCTTTCCGTAGGAGTCCCACTAGGGGTTGGTGGTCTGTGACTAACACAACTCTCGGCCCAACAGGTAGTCGCGGAACCTAGTTACGCCGAACACTAGCGCCAGTGCTTCTTTTTCTAATTGCGAATAGTTTCGTTCGGCCGACCACAGCGTGCGCGAACGGAACGCCACAGGCTTGTCTACAGTCCCAACACGGTGCGATATAACCGCTCCGATGCCTGATGGAGACGCGTCGCATTCCAGTCTCACAACGTGACCCGGGTCAAAGTATGACAACATTGGAGAGCTTAACAGAGCTTCCTTAGCTTGCTGATACGACCTTTCTTGTTGAGGACCCCACTTCCAGCTTTGTTCTGTTTGAAGTAATCGGTAGAGCGGCGCCAACAGAGTGGACATGTGCGGTAAAAACCGGTGATAGTACGTAAGCAGACCCAAAAAGGAACGTAGCTCACTTACATTCGTGGGCCGAGGCGAGTCTCGTATAGCAGCGAGGTTCCTTTCCAGAGGATGCAACCCGTCCCTGTCGATGCGATGGCCCAAGTATACGATCGACTGTTGTCGCAGATGACACTTCTCCGCCTTCAGTTTGACTCCGTTCTCCTGGAGTCTGTGCAGAACCTTGCTCAAGATCTGGTCCTTTCCATCGGGGTGCTCTGCCACATGAACGTCGTCGAGGTACACTTGAACGGCAGGAGGACCTGCCAGGATGGTCTCCATTCGTCGCTGAAAGATTGCCGGAGCAGACGCGACCCCAAAAGGAAGTCGGTTGTAGCAGAACAGCCCTTTTTGAGTGTTGATGACGGCCAGCTTCTTCGCTTCCTCAGCCAAGAGTAGCTGGTTGTACGCATCCTTAAGGTCGAGGGTGGTGAACAACGTTCCGCCACGAAGGGTTGCAAAAATGTCTTCGATGTTCGGCAAGGGGTATCGCTCGGTTATGCAGGGAGCGTGGATGGTGGTTTTGAAGTCACCGCAGATGCGAATGGACCCGTTCTTTTTCACCACTGGCACGATGGGTGCTGCCCACTCCGAGTGTGTCACTGGTGACAATATTCCTTCGCTCACCAGACGGCTTAGCTCCGCTTCTACCTTGTCACGAAGTGCGTATGGTACTGGACGCGCTTTGTGAAACTTCGGTTGCACACCTTCCTTAACGTAGAATTTCAAGGGGAGCCCCGCGTACGCACCCCAAGCCTGGCTGAAAAAGCTCCGAAACCTCGTCCAGTACGCCGCTCCTGTATCCTGCAGGAGTCTCTTCCACGACGGCCAGAACCGTAGGCGGCAGCAATGCAAACTGCTGGATAAGGTCTCTGCCGCAAAGACTTGGTCCGGCGCAGTTGACGGCAACCAGAGTGGCCGGCACAGTCCTGTCGCCGAACGTTGCTGGGAGATGCAGTTGGCCCAGGATGGGCAACTTGCCCAAGTAACAGCCAAGCTGCAGCGTGCACTTGGCGAGACGTGGCCAGCTGAGGCGGTGCTTGAGATACACGTCACGAGATACGATGCAGAACGGCGATCCCGTATCGATTATCATGTTCAGGGCGACGCCCCCCCATCGGATCAACCTGCGAAAGGAGGGAGTTACGCTTTGCTTGCTTTCTGTTTTCTGGACTGCAAAGGTTGTTGCGATGTCAAATTCTTCTGATTCCGGTGGTTCGCTCGTGGACTGCAACGCGTGCCCCCCCTTGTCATTCACGTCACTCCTCTGGCGGCCCGAATGCGCGCGGCATTTCTTCGCAAAATGGCCTTGCTTCCCGCAGCGAAAACATTGCGCATTTTTGTTTCTGCATTCATCGGCTTGATGCCCCCGGCCTCCGCATCGTGCACAGTCACCGGACTGCCTTATCTTTCCGGTGCTCCCTCGGGTGTAGTTATTGTAACGTGTTCTGTTACTCAGATTACATACCGATGCATCGCTGTTATCTGGCTGCGCCATGGCGCTGACTTCCCTTGCAGCGGCCTCCGCTGCTGCGGCAATGGCTTCAGCTTCCGCGAACGTCAACTCGGCCCGTGCTAGAAGCGTTCGCTGAACGGTGCGGTCTCGAATGCCACAAACAGTGCGGTCACGAAGCATACGCTGAAGGCTTGTACCAAAGTTACACTCGTTTGCGAGCTTGCGGAGTTCAACAACGTACTCCTGAACTGTCTCGCCGTCCGCTTCGCTCCTTGTAAAAAACTTGTAACTTGCGGCAATCTCGTTTTGTTTCGGGGCGTAGTGTTGGTTGAGTAAGGAAACCGCTTCTTCGTAACTCAGCTCGTTCACCTTGCGGGGAGCGCAGCTGCCCGCTAGCACGCTTATCGTTTTCGTAGCGAGTGCGGCGACCAACAGTGCTCTTTTCTTGTCCTGTGTCGTAATGCCATTGCCTTCGAAATAGGCTTCGATGCGAGTCAAATAAATGTCCCACTTATCTTGCGCTTCGTCGAAGCTCGGAAAGCAGAAGCTTGTGGCCATGGCTTGTGGCGAACGGCGAACGGGTGTCGGCGGGTGGGCTTGTGGCCATGAGTTGAAGCGCCGAAAACAATAAAGTGCCGCGGCGCGGGGTTCGTACCCGTCGTCGCCACTGTTACAACGGACAGCAGAGTGACTCGGTTAGTGGCCAAATGCAGAACTCCTTTATTTGGCAACGAACGAGTATATAAAGGCGGCTTGCCCAATGACGTCACAGAGCGTGACCAATCACACGCGTGGCCCACGCAGGCCGTCGTATCACAGATGACACATTGTTGCTATCTACGCATATCAGCCTGCGAAGAGCAATCAACATGCTACAAAATTCTACAAGAGTCATGAACTGGTTTGAAGCAAATCGAATAGCTGTGAATGTGCAAAAAACAAAACTTGTCTGTTTCCGTAACCCACTCAAGCGGACATGCATAGACATACCTTTTATATTACATTCATCGTCTTGTGTGTCTTGCAGTTGTACGCCTATACCATACGTAAATACAGTAAAATACTTGGGCATTTATTTCGATAGCGATTTATCATGGAATACACACTTGGATTATTTGGCTACAAGACTACGAAATGTATCATGTTTATTATATCTCATCAAAACCTTCCTCCCAATCTCCGTCAGAAAAATGGTCGTTAATGCTCTCGCGTATGGAGCCCTGCGATACGGGATTACAGTCTTCGCCAACTGTTCAGCTCTTTGGAGAACAAAAATAAATGTCATTCTTAAGAGCATCGCCAAAAACGTTGCCTATGATCCCAAACTAATACAGGATGGTGACGTATTCGCATCAGTGGGCCTACCGCGTTTTTTGCCTCTTTTTCAACGCTGTGTTATCCTAAAGCATTATTGGAATAGCCCGTTTAAAACACCTCACTTTATTCAGCACTCTATAAGAAATAGTGAACGCTTTATAATTCCTCGAATATACACCAACTGCGGAAAGAGTATACGTTCATTTACGTGCCTGACATCTTCAACAAATTACCCGACGTTTTTAATCAACTCGATTCACTACGATCTTTAAAAAAGCACCTGAAAGAAATGTGCTAGAAACCATATATGCATTTGTTTTTTGCGAATAACATCTCGAACTCTCTGGACCTTTCTTCAGTTGGTGATGAATACACATAGGCATTTGCTTGTGTCTTTATGTGTGTCTATGCTGTAAGTACTGCATATTTGTATATCCGTGTACGTATCTGTAGATCTAAATTTGGGTATATATATAGGCCTCGGTGCATCTTTGTGTGATATATGCCTGTATACACAAATCCGTTATTTTTTTTTGTTTTTTTAACAAACATTTTTTTTTTTACTTTTGAAAATGTACATTGACTTATCTATGTGTTTAAATATTACTTTTTCATGAAGGATGGTATGTAGTTATAGAAATCATCTCTGCGTTTCTTATTTTTGTCATTTGTGAATTATTTCAAATATCTATACTGACTGCCATTTGGGAACTATTTTGAACTTCTATACTGACTGCTATTAGCTCTACCAAGAACGCCCGTCTACCACTCACATTGGCTAACATCATTGCTGGGTCGTGTCACACAAGCCGACCCTGGCTTCGACAGACCCGAGTCTAATATAATGAAGAAAAAAATCAAATGCTGGAATAAATTTATTTATTATTATTATTATTATTATTATTATTATTATATTATTATTATTACATACACACAGCGTCTGGCCGCACTATTTCGCGTTGAACACCAAGGCACTGTAAAGCGTAAATCCTTTTCTTAACAATCTTGAAAAAATATGTTCGATTTTAAATTCGGGGTTCCAAAAATGCCGTGTCCCCACCGTCTGCTCAAATAAAGAACGGAAAGAAGGAAGGCCAACGTCATGAAAAATATCTGATCCACTTAAAAGGAAAGAATTGTACGCAATGTGTTCTTCAGTAGACTGTCAATACGGTTCTTTCAACACAGTGATACGGAAGCGAAGAAAGTGATACCACATCTGAGCATGCTGTAAGCGAGAGCCTGAGCTATTGTTATCTTTATCTCAGCGGGAACAATACTTTTGAGATTAAAATTTGTCTTGTGACCAGACCGTGTTTGACGCCATTAATCAACCGGAAGTTTGGCCGGAGGGCAGCATTTTCCACCAGTTCTTTGACCAGCTTGACCATGCTCGTACTTATCCCCTCGAAACGACATCACGTGTAAATGTCTGAAGTACTTAGCATTTTTTATCAAAATGTTCGAGGACTGCGCACAAAGGCTGATGAGTTTATGTCTAATCTTATTACTACCGACTTTGACGTTATTTGTTTATTGGAAACGTGGCTCTGTGATGGCATTCCGGATTCGAATTACTTCACACCTAACTACAATATCTACCGCCGTGACAGAGACTACATAAGCACGGTGAAAAAGCTAGGTGGTGGCGTATCGATTGCGCTTCACTCTTCGCTTGAGTCACATCGAAGGTTCGACCTAGAATCGTATTAAGATTGCTTATGGGTAGAAATTAAAACTGCCGATGGTTTTAATTGCCTCATTGGAAACTACTATTTTCCACCATTATGCGATCCTTCAATTTTTATCGAACATCTTTAAACGCTTTAACAACAAGTAAACTTCGATAGGTACAGAGTTCAAATGTATGGGGACTTTAACCTTCCGGAAATAGATTGGTCATTGGACGTTATAAACGGTGGCGACTTAATCACGTCAAATAAGGCAGCTGGGTTGTTATCTTTTATACATTTTTGTGGGCTGAATCAGCTTAGCATTTTGAAAACTCCGCTGGTAATGTTCTTGACCTAGTGTTATCAAATATTCCAATCGAATCAATTAGTACTGTTTCGATTCCTCTAGGTACAAATGGATGTATATCATCCACCTTTCAATGTTCAAATACGACTGCCAAGAAAGTTGCAAGCATTGAACAGACCCTCCGCCTACTGTTACCCCAAAGGAGATTATTTGAGAATGTATAAATACCTTCATAATTATAACTGGAGCGCTGTTCTTACAATGGATGACACCAATCTCGCAACAGAAGCGTTTACGTCAGTTGTGCAAGACACGATTAGCATTTTTGTTCCAAAACGCAATTCTCAACTTTCCAATTACCCGGATTGATTTTCCAATGGTTTAAAAATGTACCTTAAGAAAAAAGATAATTTTCATAGAATTAAAAAAAAAACAGGCTCTAGCTTCTGGTACACTCAATTTAGTATTTATCGTTCTCTTGTTGAAAAATCGTACGCGCGCGATAAACAGTTACATCTTGATGATGTCGAGCGCAGTCTGAACCGCCGCCCCGAAATTTTCTGGAAGTTTGCAAAGCAGCACACTCGAAACAATGCACATGAAATTTCACTGTGGGATTGTTCTACTGGAAACACTAAGTATTTTTCCTCCCCACCAGAGGTGGCAGACCGTTTTGCAGACTATTTTAGTCAATGCTACACTGTTGGTCAGCCAACTATCCAGCCTATTGACATGAAAGTAAACTGCCAGGATGTTTTATCGGGCTTCAGAGTAGATACGGATGAAATTGAGGAAGGTATCAGAAATCTTAAACCGAAGTTATCTACTGGAGTAGATTGCATTCCGAGCTTTAGAAACAAAGGTTGTGGTGACTTGTTCGCACCGATTTTAAAACACATTTTCAACTTGTCACTTCGCTCTGGTTTGTTCCCGTCGTTATGGAAGAAAGCGGTTGTCGTGCCAATATTAAATGGGGGCGATTCATCGGTTGTCAGTAATTATCGGCCTGTTTTTTTATTGTGCAGCTTTTCTAAGGTGTTTGAGAAAGTTATTTGTAAACGAATGACTCATTACTTTCATCAAAAATTAACGACTTCGCAGCACGGGTTCATTACGGACCGGTCAGTTGAAACCAACTTGTGCTCCTTTTTACATTTCGCTGCACCAATTGTTGCCAACAGGGGACAGGTAGATGCTATTTATTTTGATATGTCTAAAGCATTCGATAAAGTTGATCATGAGCTATTGCTCCACAAATTCTTGTTATACGGTTGTTGTTCTGAACTACTTCGCTGGTTTCAAAGCTACTTGTCATGTCGTACCAATCATGTTCGAATTTCTAGTGTCCCTTCTAAACTATTTTACTCAACTTCAGGTGTCCTCCAGGGGTCTATTCTTGGGCCTCTTCTGTTTCCGATATTTTTTAATGACATAGCCTCATGCGTAAAAAAAAGCTGAGCTCCTACTCTTTGCGGATGATATTAAGATTTTTATGCGGGTTGCTACTCCTCTTGATTGTAATGCTCTTCAGCACGAAGTGAACCATGCATTACTAGAGAGGTATTGCAATTAACCCGCAGACTAAAAAGAAATCGGAAATTAAAACTTGGTGATAGTCCTTCGGACGTCAAACGGTTTGAAAGCCTAAAAAATAGATTAGTGGAAACAATGACAGCTGCTAAATATACTTATTTCAACGTTACATTGACTAATTTTATGAAGTCAAATCCGGCTAAGTTTTGGAGGTCGATCCTTCCTAAAAATGACATTTCCCGCAGTTTTATTATTGAAGATGAATGTGTCACTGATCCCGTAGACATTTCGAATGGCTTTAATGCACATTTTTAGTCCGTATTCACTGAAGATAACGGTTGTGAACCTTCCTTTTCTTTCAATCTCCCGTGTTCGTCGTTAGAAAACATTCCCATCAGTACTTCTGGCGTCCTCCATTTGCTCCTAAACATTGACTGCAAAAAAAGCGCAGGTCCCGATGGTGTTCCTAATTCATTTCTTCGCCGTTACTCTCTTTGGACATCGAGATACTTGGCCTTAATCTTCGAGAAGTCTCTCTCTTCTGGAAGAGTTCCTAAACTTTGGAAATCAGCCAGAGTTGTTCCCATCTTTAAATCTGGAAACAAACAGAGCCTTCTCAATTACAGACCTATTTCATTGACCTCTACCTGTAGTAAGCTCCTCGAGCATATAGTCTACTCCCATGTTTCCGAATACCTCGAATGCAATTCAATTATCTGCCCTCAGCAACACGGTTTCCGTCGTCATTTCTCAACCATCACGCAACTACTGGAATTCACTCATGATATCGCCACGACTTTAAACAATAAAGGACAGGTTGATGCCATATTCATAGATTACTCGAAGGCATTCGATAAAGTTTCTCATTCCAAACTACTGTTGAAGTTAAAGGTCATACTTAAAAATCCCCTTTTACGGTACTCGACTGGATCACTGATTATTTAAAAGACCGGTCACAGTTTGTTTCGTATGGGAATGCTAATTCATCAGAAGCGACGGTTAGTTCAGGTGTTCCGCAAGGATCCGTATTAGGGCCCCTTTTATTTCTCCTGTATATTAATGATATTGTAGATAACATTCCCGTTAAAGTTCGTCTTTATGCCGATGACTGCGTCCTATATAACGATATTCATTCGGCTAATGACCAGTTGTTACTTAATGAATCCTTCGCACGCTTCTTCAATTGGACCAAGCAATGGCAAATGGAAATAAACTTTGAAAAATCTGTGTTTATGAAATTTACGAATAAGAAATCACCTCTCGTTTTAGCTATGGCATTGATGAAATAGTACTAAGGGAGGTAAGCGACTTTAAATATTTAGGTATTATTTTTACTTCCAACCTTAAATGGGATAGGCACGTCGACTATATTTGCTCCCGCGCCCTCAGAAAATTGGGCTATGTTAAACGCACGTTAAAAAATTCGTCTAAAGAGGTAAAATTAACCGCTTTTAAAACTCTCGTGAGGCCGATTTTGGAGTACGGTTCAGTGGTCTGGGACGTTCATTTAAAAAAGGACATTAATCTCATTGACTCTGTTCAGGCTAAGGCTATCCGATTTATCTCCAATCGATATGATCGACACTTTTCACCTTCATCCGCTTTGTCAGCATTAGGGCTAGAATCTTTATCGTTAAGGCGAACTATCGAGCGATTGAAGTTGTTACATAGAATTGTTAATAATGTAAGTGGCATTGAATGTATGAAGTATATTTCCTTCTCAGATATTTCGCGCACTAGGCGTTCCCATCCCTTAAATATTGTACCCTTTCGTTCTCGCGTAAACTGTTTCAAAAATTCCTTTTTTCCGCGCACTGTTGAGCTGTGGAATAGTATTGACGGTTCTACGCGTATGCTCCAGCACGACGACTTTGTTATAAAACTCGCGAAAGTTGACTTCCTTTGATGCTTTGGTGTTTCTGGCGAATCATTTGTTGTTGAATATGTTCTCGTTTATTGTTCTCTCTACTCATGTTTTTAGTTGTGTAATCCACTCCTGCAATGACCTCAACTGAGGTCGCAGTATACATAAATAAATGAATAAACAACATACTGCAATGGTCTTTGGCGAATAATCTGCTCCTAAATCCTATCAAAACTAAGGTTCTTTCTTTGAGCAGACAACACACTGCTATGCATTTTACTTACTCTTTGGGAGGAACCCCAATTGAACGCATGACTGTAATGAAAGATCTCGGTGTGTGCCTTGATAGCGCGTTGTCATTCAATGCTCATGTTTCTTTTATTGTTGGCCGTGCGATGAAAACTCTTGGTATCATATCTCGTATAACGAAAAGGTTCAGACGCCCTGCTTGTATGATTCGTTTACTTTGTGCTTTAGTTCGTTCACGGCTTGAATTTGCCTGTGTTGTTTGGAATTCTCTAACACGTACACAGTCTTCAAGTATTGAATCAGTGCAAAAAGAATGATACGCATTTTATATGATAGACACTTTCAGCATCGCTTTTATTATGATTATGAATTTCTTCTTAAGAGCGGTTTACTTAAGTCTTTGTCAAATAGAAGATTCGAGCGTGATCTGATTTTTTTGGACAGGATGGTAAATGGTTGGACTGATGCTAATCAACTTCTGAATTCTGTCGATTTCCATGTTCCTTGTCGCGTTACCAGAAATTTTACTGTCTTTTATATTCAATTCATGTCTAAACTCTCACCACTGTCCCGTATGCAAATTTCATTTAATACAATCGCATCTTCTAGCTTGAACATCTTCACAGATCTCCCAGCTTTTCGCCGGAACTTGGCAAGTCTAGTTGAAAGTTGAAACTCTATTACATTTTGTGTGAAGTGTGCGACCTATTTGTAGTCATGCTAATTTGTACATTTTAAGCTGTGCGTGTGCTGTGTTTCTTCTTTTTGTCTTGTGTGCGCCAATGTGAAGACCCGCGTGGTTGTTTTTGGGCACATTAAATAAACAAATTAATATTATTATTATTAAAAAGCAAGCAGGCTGCGCTCCTCAACTTATTGCAGACACAAGCTAAGTAACTTTGCCAATAAAGGTCACTGTCAAAAACAAACAAACAATATAGTTAATAGAATTGCCATATTCAACCGTAGAGCAGTTACACAAAGAACAATCGTGAACATGAAAAAAAAGAGGGATGTCAATTACTCTGATTTTTAAAGGATTTCTGAAACAAATCAGCTTTGTCTTTTGTACATCTACGGAAATACCATTTTCAGAACACCACCACCTTGCTTCGATTGCGTTACGTTGTAGGTTGTTCATTGCCTTTTCGTAGCGCAGGTTTTTTGAAAGCAGAACCGTATCACCTGCGCACTGGAACACAGTACAGTTGTTAACTGTTGAAGCGAAATCAATATTAAAAATGTTAAAAAGCAAAGGGGATAAAATTGAGCCGTGGGGGACACCGGCCTTCATTTGTAATTTACTGCTACAGTTAATTTTATCGCCTAATGCTACAACATGGGATCGATTGGAGAGGTAATTTTTAAGAATCTCGTAAAAATGTCCACAAAAACCCACGACATACAACGTTTGTAATAAAATATGATGGTTAACCGTGACGGAAGCTTTTTGCTATATCTAAGAAAATAGCACAGCTATGCAGGTTTTGTTCGAACGCGCCATGGAGCATATCTTAAAATTCTTCCAAAAATTGTGTGGTACCACTTCCTGTAATGAAACCCAACTGTCGGCTGGACAAAATGTTACATTTGTCCAGAAATGACGTCATCCCTTCGAGAAGAAATTTCTCTAATATCTGCGACAGTATTGTCAATATTGATATTGCTCTGTAGTTTTCTACCGTATTTACTCGAGTAATAGCCGCACTGTTTATGAAAAAATCCCCAGGGTTTGTTTTTCCGCAGAGCACGCGGATTGCCAAACACCGCAATCGACAGCATGATTCCAGCGGTTTACAGGGCAGAGATAATGTCTTCGCGGAAAGATACCATCTGCGAAGATTACATTTGTATGGAGGATCGTGTGCTCGATCTCGTTATTCGCTATGTTATTTATGCGCAACGCGATGATTGGCTGTATATGTGTCTTGCGGGAAAGTAGACGCAAGGGCCTCGTTCATAAATAGTGCGGCTATTACTCGAGTAAATACGGTATATTGTCCTTTTGGCTCCCCTTGAAAAGTGGCTTGACTATAGCAGTCTAAATTTTCTGGAATAGCCGATTTATCCAAGAAGGCGTTGAACATAAACAGTAAAATGTTAACAAGAGCATTAGAGTTTCTTCGGAGCTTAAGTGCCGACACTCCGTCAATGCCGGGTGGTTTATTTTGTCGAAAACTAAATTTTTGTCGAAAACTAAACTAAGTTTATTTTGTCGAAAACTATTGAGCAGCTATTTACAATGAATATTTCATTTTTTTGCATTTATATATGAGCATAAATAATTTATGCGTGATCAATTCGAGGATATTATTCTTCGAATTGATCAATCAAACATCAAATCAAAACTCAAATCAAACAATTCGGGGATATTATTCTTCGAAAGGTGTATAACATCTATATTTCGAATAAAATAATCATATAATAAAATAGGTAGAGTGTAGCTTATTTTCTGCATTTCGGAATCTGCCGAGGCTGGTGATGTCAAGATGAGTGATAGTAACGTTTTCCTTTTAAATCGGTAAGTTCAAAGATTATATCGCTACGTCCATATGCCGCATACTTATACGTGATTGTTAATCGATAATCATGCATTTGGTGTAGGCTAAGAATTTTGGAGAATTTTAACACAGGTTGTGTTGGATGTATGCAAACTTGTACACGTTACTGAAAAAAAGTAACCGATTACAATTACAATTACTTCACTGTAAAAAGTAACCGATTACAATTACAATTACAGCCTCAATAAAGTAATCGAAAAATTACTCTAAAGTAATCGATTACTTCCCACGTTACTTTTCATTCAACGTTTCTTATTACGGTAGCATAATCATTGGGGTCTCGCGCTCAGTTGTTCCGAAAAAAAAAAGAAAATAAAGCCTTGACCGTTTTTGCTTAGAGCTGAGTGAGTGACGCCAACACACAATCCTTCTCGTGAAAAAAAAATAAATAAAATAAAAAGAGCCCTGTTTAAATACATTACTCACGAGAGGCTGGATAAGGTAATTTTTCATACCTAGACGTAGTCTCCGGTGTCCAAAAAAAAAAAAAAGTACCCAGGAAACGAAGCATAAAGAAGTGGCGTACTAATCCTCGATGTCCCGTGCTTAGTGGTTTCGAAAAAGAAAAAAAAATAATTGTCCGTTGCCCAAAGCTGAGTGACCCCAGCACATCTAACGCCTCCCCCCACCGCCCTCCCCCTCCGAAAAAAAAAAAAGAAGAAAGAAATTAAAAAAAATTGTATTGGGTAATTTTGTAATCGATTACAGCAAAGAAGTAATTCAATTACAAAGATCGTAACTTATTAAAGGAAGTAACTGAAGCGTTACAAAATTACAGTGAAATGTAATCGATCACAAGTAATCCATTACTTGTAACGCGTTACGTACAAGTCTCATGTATGTAAGGAACATTTGAAATTATTCTTAGGACCTTTTTCTGGAGTAAATGTATTGCATTTAAATCTGACATGAATTTATTGCCCTAGACTAAGTTACAATAGCACAAATGGGAATAGTATAACGAATTGTATAGCACCCTTTTTACACTCGTGGGAAGAACATGTCTATATTTATTCGTAATTCCTTCTACTTTTCCTAGTTTAGCGCGAAGGTATTTAATGTGATCATTCCATAGCAAGTTTTCAGGAAAAAAAAAAAAAAAAAACAACTCCAAGCGTTTTAATACTATGTACAAACTCAATATTTAAAGATCCAAAGTTGAGGGGTTTGGAAAGTTTCCCACCCGAGCAACGACGTCGGAACATGACTGCTTTTGTTTTTGATACATTTATATTTAAGCAATTTATTTCTGACCATGCCTTTAATTTAAAAAAAATCGATTCTGTTTCCTTTTACCGAGCGCCAACGACGATCGCCATGGTCTTTGAATGTCCGCGTGTCAGCAACATCGCCATGGCAGTATTGTAAGTTGTGAACGAAGACTCTAATCATCGACTCGCCGATGTCACCTTGCGTTTCGTGTACCAGTGGTGTAACAGCAAGATGAGATGACGTATACATTCGCAGGTTAACATTCTGCTTTGCATTAAAGAGCTTAAGAAGACGGCTTGAGCGATTACGTGCAATCGCAATGTGCTTGCTCCCATTCAATTGAAACCTGCCGGTAATGTGGTGTGGTGTTGTTTTAAATCTTATTTCATCAGGTGTGGATCCAAAGTAGTCGTGTATGCAAATGAAAGCTAAAAATGGCAAAACGGTGAACTTACGAAAAGCAGACAGCAAAAGGTTCCTTGTCTAGAAAATATATGGTGTGTCCCTGGGACAGTCGACAGCTTTGCAACGCGAAACACCACTGCTGTTTGTTTGTTTACATTTTGGCCCCCAAAAGAGCAAAATATTGCCCCCCCCATTGGCCCTCGTCCTTTCGGCGGTGGGCTATCTGGCCCCCCACACTCGAAGGAGTTGACTCCTGGCTTAGCTTATCCTCGAGGAAATCCGTACCTTCAAAACGATGAGTATAAAAGGCGGAAGCGCAGAGTTTGTGTGTATATGTGTGCACTCGTTTTATATGATGTTCAGCTGTTGCTATCGTGTGTTGTGGTACGGGTAATATGTCAGACACAACCGTGGGTGACCACGAATCCGCCGTTCATTCCAGCAGCCATGAAAATGTGCAAATGAGCAGCTCATGTGACTTGTGATAACAGTGGGAAGGAAAGAAGTAGACTGGACGCGTTATCAGGAGGACATCACATCTTTCCCTTTTACATTCAAGTGCAAAACAAACATCGTTAACAGTTCAGTCATCAAACCCTAGTCGCTTCGGGGCCCTTACAATACGGTTAGATCGCGTTATTACATCGCGTGGCCCAGTTTCACCCGCTGGGGCAGTCTGTTGAGTGTTAGTAAACTGATGACCAGTCACGCAGGGATTGCTTAGTGACTTGATAGCCCCGAGCTTGCTTGCGTCACTTGTGGTCGTGCCTGTGGGCTCGACAGGTTGTTGACACTCTGAAGCTCGCTGAGGATCGCTGACCTTGCCCGATAGTAGGAACAGCTGACGACGGTTCCTGCTCAAGGTTCTGTCCTTGATCTTGACCCAGTTGGACATGGGTGCGTCCGAGGGCCGAAGTACTGTACCCGCGGAGCATCTGTCTCTTAGCTATACCTGGTTGCCTGCAGAAAGACTAGGCAGAGGCCTAGTAGCACGACGCCTGTCAAAGTACTTTTTCTCTTTCTGCCTATACTCCTAGTCCCTCTGTTTCCAAGAAGAATTTCCCACGCGAGGCTGAAGCAAGGATGGGACGCAAAGCGTCCCATCCTTGCTTTAGCCTCGCTCTTGAGCGCAACCGTCGGCTCATAAGAAGTTGTGCTATACTAAAGCCTGTAATGCCCAGGTGTATTTCTCTAGCTCAGCAGAGCAATGTAAGGATCTTGCGCTTTCTTCAGAAAGAGTTTGAGAGTCCCTACCATTCTTCAGCTTCACCATTCGCTTGAGGATAGCGAGGGCTGGTTGTCACGTGCTTGGACGCGTATGTCCTCGCGAAGTCTTGAAAGGAAACCGAGGCAAACTGTGGCCCGTTGTCCGACACCACGGTTTTCGGGACTCCGTGCCTGGCTAAGATGCTTTTCAAGCATTGGATTAATGCCACAGATGGCGTGCCTCTGTCCAACAGAGTCAGCTCGGGGTACCTGGAGTGACAATCGACAACAGCAAGATAAATCGCTCTTTTTAGTTCAAATAAGTCAGCACCAAGTTTCCCTCATGGTAGTTAAGCTGTTTCAGATGTGATCACTGGGTCCGAAAATTGCACGCGTTCGGTAGCACAATCTCGACAGTCGTACACAACTCTACCTATGTCCTTGCTGAGTCCCGGCCACCAAATAGATTCTTTTGCTTTTGCTCGGCTGCGAACAATGCCTTCATGACCTTTGTGGAGACTTTGAAGCATCTCTTTCCGGAGGCTTTGTGGGGTGACAGATCTTGTGTCGTTTAGGAGCGAGTCGTTGCAAACCGTGATGCTACCACGCTGTGCCCAATACTGCTTGAGAACTTTAGTAGCTCGTGCTTTGTGCTACCCTTCTCGACAGGTCTCAAGCAACAATGAGCACTTTGAATACGTATTCTGCCCGACGCGTATACGGTCCAGAAGACTCCGATGCTGGCACCCTAGATGATTGCGTCGTTGTGTACCGAGACGTCTTACTCCGAGAGCATCCCCTGTGATGGTGCCGAATAGTTGCGTCTTGCTCTTGACAGTGTATCTGCCGTGACAATTGTTTTACTCGGGACGTGCGTGAGGGTAAAGGAGTACCTCATAAAACGTATTCGGAACCTCTGAAGTCTTGGGGGTAGGAAATCCAGGAGGTCACTACCTAGTAACTGAAGCAGGTGTTTATTATCTATCTCAACCAAAAAACGTCCGACCTCTTAAGAATTTGTCAAAGCGTTCTGCTGTCTATGTCAGAGCAAGGGCTTCCTTCTCTATTTGGGAGTACCTTTCTTCCATCTTTGTCAGCGACCTGGAGGCGTACGCAACAGGTCGTCTCTTCCCGGATGGCTGGTCTTGTAGCAGTACGGTGCCGAGGTCGTACGATGATGCGCCTGCAGAGACGATCGTACGGTATCTTGGGCTGTATCGCGCAAGGCGCACTTCCGAACTTAAGGTGCCTTTAATTAATGGCGAACGCTTGTTCTTGCTGAGGACTCCACGTCCAGTCGTTTTCCTTTCGCAGGAGGCTGCGAAGAGGTGCCGATGTGGATGCTGCATCAGGAAGGAACCTTGCTAGGTGGTTCAGCATGCCCAAAAGAAACCGAATTTCCGCGACGTTTTGAGGTCGAGGACGTTCTTGGACGACCCGAACTTTTTCGGGATCAGGACGGACTCCCCTGGCGTCGAAAATCATTCCAAACAAAAAGATACTCTTCCGACGGAGAAGCATCATTTTTTTTTTTGCTTAGTGTCATGCCCCACTGTTGTAGCCTTTCAAGTACCTTGTGCAGGCGATTGTCGTGTTCCGTCTTATTCGCACCGTACATCAAGATGTCATCCATACAGTTTAGCACGCCATCAAGCCCTTCCAAGACTTGCATGAACTTTCTTTGAAACTTTTTTGCTGCTGAGGTCACGCCGAAAGGTAACCTCTCTTAGCAGTACCTCCTGAGTGGTGTTATGAATGTAGTGAGCTCCTGACATGCCTACGAGAGGCGTATCTGGTAGAACCCAGAACTGGCGTCGAACTTTGAAAGTCGCGGGCTTCTTGGAATCTGCCCATAATCTCTTCTGCTGTTGGAAGTTGGTGACGCTCCCGTTGTACAAATTTGTTTAGGTGGGTCAGGTCAACGCGGAATCTCCCGTGACTTCCGGTCCATCGTATAAAGAAGCGTTCTTGCTTGAACCTCCTCAGGTTTCACGTGCAGACCGAATGCGAACCTGTAGTCATCGAATTCGTCCATTCACTCAGGCCAGTTTGCGGCGTTCTGGAATTCGAGCGGCTTCGGAGGCATGAGTACTGTCATGTCAACGTGACGCCGTATAAAGCGATGACTAGGTCAGCGCAACATCTGTTGCTGCTGTTTGAGGGTCCGTTCTCGTCGTTAGCGGCATTCCGTGGGAGCCGGCCGCGATCCCACCCCTGCCACCATGTCAGACACTCAACCGTGGGTGACCAAGAATGCCCCGTTTATTCCAGCAGCCGAGAATATGAATAAATGAACAGGTCACGTGACTTGCAATAACAGTGGAAAGGAAAGGAGTAGGGCGGAGGGGGGGGACGCCTTATCACGATGACATCACATGATGTATGTGCATGCGTGAATGATAAAGGTGCTTGAAGCGAAATGGTGGTGCGAGCGAACAAAAATATTTTTACTGCCAATAAATTGGGCGGTACCCAGCGTGATAGCTACTTGCAATTACTCTGATTGACCCTGCCATCTGGCGATTTCGGTCATGTTATATACGGTGCACGAATTCCGATTGTTAGCGCCGGGTCGACTAACGTCTTCTGCGTCTTCTACGATAAAGGCCGGCACCCGATGTTCCGTCTTGCAACTCCATCCATTTCAAAGTCTTCTTTCTTTTTATGTTTGAGGCGATGCTACGCCGCCGCGTTCATTCTTCCTTCTGCTTTTATGTTGCTTTCTGTTGCTTTTTTCTCTCTTTTGTTTACTTGACATTTGAACCTTCGCGTATTTTGTTTTGCCTTGTTTGGCGTAGTTTTTACTCTCTTTCCTTCGCTTCGGCGCTTACTACCGCCGGTTCGTCTGCTACGCTAAGCCCGGGCATTTTGAGGACCGTCCCCAACTTTTGTTGTTGTTGTTTTCTTCCTCTGTCGTCTGCGATAAGCTCTGCTCTTATTTTCGCCTTCGATTGAGTTTGTAATCCGAAATCTTCATATGTGCTTTTTGATATTTATTAAATATATTCAAAAGTGGAAGCTCGTTATACATTTCTATTCGGATTTTATTTGTGTGCGCGGGCACGTCTGCTATTGGTCATCGTTTGTTGATCAACCGGCCGCCTTCGGGAATACACCGCGCATACCTGGAGATAGCAGGCATGCCATGTGCTGTCTACCATTGCAAAAGCAAGTCTTTGCGATGTGGTGGAAAATTCTTCTTCCGCTTCTTGAAGACTGAACAAACGTGAGTAATTACGTTACTGCAGCATTCAAATTAAACTGGAATAGCTATCCAAGTCTGGCTTAAAAATCGCCACTGGCGCCTCAACAGACGATTATGACAACTCCACGGAGATCACGGAGAACTTCACGGACGACAGATCAGATGCACAACTGAACACCCAGTCTTATGTAGCCAGGTGGGCAGCCAATCAGATCTGTCAACATGCTTGCCAAGTCAAACGGCAATCAGAAACACGGAACACCTCGAAAGACATTCTGTTGAAGAAGAAGAAATTTTCGCATACGAAAATGACACCACCTTCCGACTTAGCTCGTCACCTAGCCGGTAACATCAGCAGTGCCTTCGACACACATTTCACTGATATATTACACCAGACAAGAGTTGAGCTGAAGGCGGACTTGAGGCCACTGATCGACACTCGGAACAAATGCACGTTGTGCAAAGATTGCCTGGACACGTACGTCAACAAGTACAGGGTGTCACAAAAAAAAACATTTACAGGGTTTTTATTTCCGCAAAAATAAACTAGGCATCGCCGAACGCTCATTCTCTGCCCAAAGGTAGCCCCAGAGGTCACAACCAGATGGCAAAGTTTCAGCCCGATCCGATAACTTATTCAAAAGTTATAAGTGGTTTTCTGAAAATTTCAATGGAAAATGGCGGCCGATGGAGTTTTCGAATACATGGGGCTCTATGGCACGAGAAACCGAAAACGGGCGAAAATGGGCTCCATTTTCCCATTACTTGAATGAACTGCTTCGTCAAGCGAGCAAACGAAAAACCTGCCAAAGTCACTAGGAAAAGAAATTCGAAACCAAACATGTCACACACTGCAAGCACGTAGTAGATTGCGGCGTGCGACTCTTATTTACCGGGCAGTATGAGCTTGTCTACGTTATTCCTTTTCCCTGTTTTGTTTTTAGTTCCTACCAACGCCGTGAAAGCAAATAAATAAACATGAAAGAAACAGCTGAAAAAAAAAGAAAAAAAAAAGTGAAGCTCTTTTTTTTATTAGTTTCGTCGTGTTGCTTCTTGTTTGTTCGTTGTGAACTCAACATCGCCGGCGACCACCACCTGCTCATTTTAAATGCTCCTACCGACGCCCCGCGCGTGAGATGTCCCAACTGCTGCTGCTCTGCGTTTTTTTTTTTTTTTTCATAAGCTCCGCAACGATCGTCGTCGTTGAGGGAGTTCTTTACTGGGTGATTTGTATCTTTGCATTGTCTGCTAACTTTGTTTTATTCGCCGTTGTTCGCATCTGTTCCCCATTTCTTTTTATTGTCGTCTGGGACGGGGACACCAACTTTCCTGCAAAGTTCGAAAAGTGTTTGCACGGTCATTTTTCTCGTTAATTTTTGTTTTTGTAATGCTGCAGCGGCTCGCTGGTGCGCTTGCTCTGGTAATCTTAACATGTTGTTCGCGCACGTTTTAATTATCATCTATTCAGGTAAGAAATTGGGACAACGCAGTTCGTAACGGATCATCAGTAACCTCTTACGACGTAATTCGAGTAGCTAAACGCTTTTTGTCCGCTTCCCAGATGCGCTTCAAACGCGTGTGATCCCCTGAGTGGCGTTTGAGACCGCTAGATATAATGCTCTATCTTTGTTTGTGCGCGCGTTGTGATTCGATTGTCGTTGCAGTTGCGATCAGTGGATTCCGCTTTGCAAGCGGACTGACCGAAATGAATTGTTTCAGCGGTTGGGGTGACGGAACAGGGTTCGCAAAGCTCGAGGACGTCGCGGAGCCTATACTATTCCATTGCTTCGTCTGCTTCCGTTGACTCTATGTCCGCTAGAGGCGCCACTGTCGCGTTCGCCGCCACTCTCATGTGTTTTCGGAGGAGTTTCCAGTATTGGCGTGTTATATCTTATTTGGTACGATCGAAAGTTGGCAGTTGAACTTCGCGAGAGATTATCGCGGGGCAGAATCTACTTGTCGGAATTGGAACAACTGCGATGGCATATTTTGATGACGTGTACCCAAGCTCTAATCGGAATGTGCCAGCCGAAGCAAATATATATAAAAAAAGTTAATTAGTGGACAAAAAGTAACTTTGAAAACGAGCTGGTGTAAATGGAATATAATTACTAAAGAACCCCGAGACTACTGTAAGAAAGGGGGACAGCAGTGTTTGGGACTTCGTGTTTGTTGTGTCCCCCTTTCAATCTTGGGGTTACGTCGTAATCACTTTAAATAGTGGACTTGAGGCTATTCATTTGCTAACTACCACTTTTCACTCTCTACCTAACGTAATAATATCCGGATGGAATAAGTTCTGTATTTCCAGGTATTTCGCTTAAAAGATTATTTTCCGTCTTAGAAAAAAGAAAAAAAAAACCAAACAGAAACACACTGCATACGTTAATAAATGCATAAATAGGGGAAAACCACTCCACGTTAGCCACCAACTGCGTCCGAAATTAGGCCTACGCAGGCTGGAGCCAGCGAAATCACAGACCGCTTAGGGTTAGGGTTAACAGGGACCCCTGGATCGTGTCCATTCCCGGGGGAAACTACAGCATCAAACCAAGTGTGCTCGTAAAAAGCTTTCTGATCTCTGGTGCTGAGCTTTTTGTTTTGTTGAAAAGTTACTTTTCTTCATGTATACCATGTGTCCGTCTTTAGGTCAGCCGCCTAGGTGGCTCCGATGAGGTGGGCATATTAGCTTACGCGGAAGACATTGCTACCTTTTGTGTATGTCAAGAAAGCACAGTTGAAGTTGTGAACACTGTCAAACGTTTTTGTTTTGTTTCTGGTAGCGCCGTGAATTGGGGTAAATACTTGGGTTTTTGGCATGGTAATTGGCCTTCAACCCCTAATGTTTTTGAAAATGTAAAATGGTTAACCACCCTGTTAAATATTTGGGTGTTCCACTCGAGAACTACCGGGACAGCGAGCCTTACTGGCGTGGGCAGGTCGCAGAGCTCCGTGAGAAGGTAGAGAAGTCCAGAGGTTGGAATTTTTTGATTTTCGCCCGTGCCACCCCACGTAGCACCGAGTTCTGGGCCAAAACTTGGCTTGCGTCTGGGAGTTTAGGGCACTGAAAAGCCCGAAGCAGCCAAAGTAGAGCCAAACCTGATCTCCCTTGGCAACAGTCTGGGTATTTTGGCCCTAATTTGCCAAACAAGTGCCAAACTGAGGCATCACAGCCTGGTAGTTCGGCTGTCATCTGGCATGTTTGGGCCTAAATCGCCTAACAAATGCCAGATTTAGGCTTACTGCCCGGTAGTTTGGCAGATCTTGGCATTTTTGGGCCAAAATTGCCAAACTAATGCCAAAGTTAGGCTTCACTTTTTGATAGCTCGGCTGTCATCTGGCACATTCGGGCCAAAATCGCCACAGATGTGCCAGAGTTAGGCTTACTACCTTATAGTTCGGTTGACATCTGGCATCTTTGGGCCCAAGTCGCCAAACGAGTGCCCAAGTTAGGCTTCGCTTCCCGATAGTTCGGCTGTCATCTGGCAGCTACGGGCCAAAGTCGCCAAACAAGTGCCAAAGTTAGGCTTCGCTTCCCACTTCTCTTTAACATTTATATAAACGACATTGTAACGATTAGCCCAAACACCACTTTCATCATTTATGCTGATGACACAACACTACTTTTTTCAGCTAACAATATTGACACACTTGCAGAAACGACTAACAACACACTTGAATATTTACATAAATGGAGTGAAGCAAACGCTCTACTAATTAATACATCTAAAACAAAAGCGATTATTTTTAAGCCACATAATAAATTGGTAAATATTGACTTGCGCCTTAAACTTGGCCCCTCTATCATTGAAGTCGTCCCGAATGTAAAAACCTTAGGTGTAATGTTTAATGAAAACATGTCATGGGACACTCACATTCAAAGTGTAATAAAAAAATTTCAAGTGTTGTTGGCATTCTCAACAAGTTCCGTTCAAGTTTACCAGTCAAAATTAAGCTTCTCATTTACAATTCTTTATTCATGTCACATTTGAATTATTGTCACTTGGTCTGGGGCACATCAACAACAACTAACTTGGACAAGTTAACGATCCTTCAAAAGAAAGCAATCCGAGCTATAATGAATGTACCACAATCAACACACACGGAACCATTGCTTAAATCATTGAACGTCCTATCCTTAAACAAACTGTACGAGTACACTTTACTTATTCGATATACAGCAAGTATTAAACACAAGACGCCCGACCTTAGTAACATAGCGGAATTAACAATAAATATTAGACCTTATAACGTACGTCACGAAGAAGTATGGAGGATACCATTCAGTCGAACCACCTATGGAACTCAAATGCTAAAACATCGCCTTCCTTTTTTACTAAACCATTTAATTGAAAATAACATTATCATCGAACATTTAACATCTCATTCTTTAAAACTGATGTTTCTATGAATATTTATGTCATACAATTGTATTTTATAATATAGAGTGTATTTTTTTCCTTGACATTGTAATCTATAGCCCAATTTTAAACGTGTTTTTGACTACTGCTACAGTGATTATGTTTCTTAAGTATTTGACTTTTTTTTTCTCTCGATTGCTTGCCGTTTGCTGAAAAAGGGGGCGTGAACCCCGTCAAGCCGACATCTGTTGGCTTTTTGTTCATGCCTCCAGTGTTTGTCCTATTGTACAGACACAAATAAAAAAGATGATTGATTGATTGATTGATAGTTCGGCTGTCGTCTGGCAGCTACGGGCCAAAGTCGCCAAACAAGTGCCAAAGTTAGGCTTCGCTTCCCGATAGTTCGGCTGTCATCTGGCAGCTACGGGCCAAAGTCGCCAAACAAGTGCCAAGGTTAGGCTTCGCTTCCCGATAGTTCGGCTGTCTTCTGGCAGCTACGGGCCAAAACTGCCAAACAAGTGCCAGAACTAGGCTTACTGCCTTGAAGTTCGGCTGATGAGGTATTTGATGTACGCGGGTGGTCTTCATCTTAATTAAATAGAAATCAAGTTTTATTCGGCTGGCCACTTTATCTTATTTTGGGTGTTTCTTGATTTCTCCAGTCCAAAGGTTGGCTGAATGTTTTGACGCGGCTGGACCAGGCTTTGCAAACGCAAATTGTGTCGGATGTTTTACTCGCGCGTAGGTACACACGCCAATATCGGGACGCGCCGTGAGAGTGGTTCGACATTAAGGCGCGTTCACACCGGCGATGCGATCTAGTCGCGCGATACCTTTCATCGCAAAAGCGACCATCGTGGGCAAAAAGCGATGGGATTGGAGCAGTCGCTTGTTGACCCGACTTTTTGCGATGCGATCTAGTCGCGGAGAGGCTGAGCCAATCAACGGCGTTCGGAGCGAGAGTTTTTGAGAAGCGACTCGCCAACGAAGGTGTTGGACTCGCTCATCGCGCACGCCAGATTGACCATCTAATTACTTTTTTTTTTGCGATGCGATTTAGTCAGATCGCGCGACTGCTTACATCCCCGGTGTGAATCTGCCTTTACAGAAAGTGCTGTCATAGAGCTAGCACTGCGCGAGACTGATGTGCGCACGTCTCCACAACAGACATCATTATTAGGCGGCACATTGCAAAAGCGAGCGTGGCTCTGTGCGTGTCTTGCATTGTGATTGAGCACTGTCAAATCCTAGCGATAACAAAGAGCGGAAACGACCGCGGCTCCGTGGCGCGGCTCCCGCATCACACTTGGGGAATGAATACGAAATCCCGGAACTTGTACTATTTTAGCGTGTTGGTACTTTTTAAACATTTAGAAAGTGGAGACAAAAGGGACGATACAGACAGCACAAACTTTCAACTTCAACAACATTTATTTTCGGCTTCAAGCTCAAAGCCCGCCCGCTCCGTGGGAGTACCGGAAAGGGAAATCTCGGGGGTAGGAGAGGAAGCGGAGGAAGTGTACGCAATCCCCCTGTCCTGCGGGGCCAGGTACTTCGGGCAAACGGGGCGATGCTTCAACGACCGACTCCGAGAACTTCAAATGGACGCCGAAAGAGCTGCTTCGGATTCTAAGCACCCGATCGTCATACACGGGAGAAAATGTCCCGGCTGCGCTCCTAATTTCGCCGGCACGACAGCCATGGGAGGCCACTGCGAGCGAGTGACAAGCCCGCAAAACATAAGCACCCCTTCCATTTCGTTCTCAAGAAAGGGGATAATCGTTCTGAGGCCCACAATGGAAGCCGCACGCTGACAGACTAGGCAAGGCGACAAGGTCACCGGCAGAAGCGGCCTTTCCTTTTATGCGTTGTTGATGCCCCTTCGACCTCGCCTTTTGCAAATCCTCCCCACCTGCTTTTGTGTCTTCGTGTGGCGGTCAGCGAGCGCGACAGCCGCAAGCAACTCAAAAGGGTGGAGAGAAACGCGTGACCCGGCGTGACCTCTCTATGTAGGAAGCGTAGGACAAAAACGTTCGGACGAAAATTTGTCACGTGACTTTCTCTGTCACGCTGATGGGATCTCTGGGGCTGTTGTTTTCGCCGTTTGCCTAGTTATAGAAATAGGCGGGCCCCGTAGGTCCGCTTTTCGAACTGCGCTCTTCAGTGTTCTGTTGCTTTCGTGTGTTGCAGATGCGGCCATGTTTTTTCGTCGTAAACGGCCGGAATACGTCCATGCCAATTTTTTGGTAACAGCCATTTTTTTCGCCGGAGTTCGTGGAATTCTTGTGATGTGTTTGTTGCACACGCTTCGACAAAAACTGCTCTTCGCCGACGACGAGACGTCAGTTGAATGTGCGCAACCTTCTTTCTCGAGTGTCTTTTGTGGTGTGCCTGAGTTGGATTATGCATCTATCAAGGATTACATGATATCGCTATTTTATTAGTAAGTACACTGCAGGTATGCTTGTGATAGTAGTCCTGCTTTCCTCTCAATCTCCGCGGTTTTTTGTGCGATGAGTTTTGCTTGGCATGAGGACAGTGTTAATTCTATTTTATAATTTGCTTTTCGTTTTACAGAGAAGTGTGACCTTTGCAAATATGTCGAGAATACTCTGTGTGTAATGATAGTGGTTTAATAAAATTCTGGGAGCGATCGAAACAATTTTGTTTGTCCGTATATGTGATTGGATATGCAACAAATGATATGCAACGTGCATACTTGCACGACGTTCGGCCAATACGGAGTAGACGCATCGTAGAGTATTCGCACAATATTGCGCGAACGCTAGGCCGGGGCAAAACAGCTGTACGGCAATACCTGCCGGATATTAAACGGTGGTGCAAAACTGGACATTTCAGCAATATTGGAACCGACTTTCGGCCGGTACTGGCATGATACAGCAAAATATTGCCGTGCTCCTTGGGAACGGAGGTGATGACATCTTACCATCGAGTTTCCAACGCTTATTTAATTTAATTCTCTTCTGGGACGCGTGAAAGAGCACTTCTGTGACACACCAGTGATATTCAAAACTTGGGCAGGCCTCTCAGCTTTCTTTGCCACTTTTGGCACTTATTTGGCACTTCAGTGGGTAGCCAGAAAATAGCCAAACTTCCGCATGCCCCGAATCACCAAATTAAGATTTACTGCGGCAGTTATGGCTCAAGTCTGGCACTTACTTTGGCAGAACTGTAGCGCACCAGTGAAACGCCAAACCTGGCATGTCCGAAATACCCAAATTAGGCGTTGCTTTGGCAGTTATGGCTCAAGTCTGGCACTTACTTTGGCACAACTGTGGCGGACCAGAAAAAAGCCAAACTTTGGCACGTCCCAAATACCGAAATTAGGCGTTGCTCTGGCAGTTATGGCTGAAGTATGGCACCAACTTTGGCGCTCCTCTGGCGGACCAGAGAAACGCCAAACCTGGGCATGCTCCGAATTCCCAGATTAGGATTTACTATGGCAGTTATGGCTCAAGTATGGCACCAACTTTGGCGCTCCTCTGGCGGACCAGAGAAACGCCAAACCTTGGCATGCCCCGAATTCCCAGATTAGGATTTACTATGGCAGTTATGGCTCAAGCATGGCACCAACTTTGGCACTCCTCTGGCGTACCAGGGAAGAGCCAAACTTTGGCATGCCCTAGGATCGCCCAACTAAGGCTATAGTTAGGCACCGTACTTTGGCACTGATGAGTGCCATGGTGCAAAAACTTAACTGCGCCAAAGTTGGGCCCTTATGTTTGCCAGACCTTTGCCCAAGTTGGGCATTCCTCTGGCGTGCTACGTGGGACAGTTTGCGATTTGTTTTTTGTTAGCAAATTGTGGTATGTGCTACAAGTTTTACACTGTTCAAGAGTTAACGTTTAAAAAGTGCACCGCGTTTTTGCCGTTTTTATTTGGGGCTCGACATGGAAACGTACGAGTCGGATGAACCTTATCCGGCGCGTCCGCGATGGCGGACTGTCCCATTTGTTTTTGCGCCAGATTGGTAATCGTTCTCTTTTTTTTCGCGACGTCAGTGGCCCCTTTTTACGCACCGTTTCCCAAGCCAGACTGAGTAGCACCCTATCTGAGTTATTGTTTCTGCGTCAAGTGAGCCACATGGTGTTCATGGTTACTTTAAACAAGTTGTTGGTTCATGTCGATATTTGGCAGCGCGTTTTTCTCTTGATTACTTAAGCCAAGTGTCGCGTAAAAGGTTGTGCAGGGATCTTTGTGATGTTGTATTTCCCGTTCCTTTTACAGAACTGTGTATTGTGCAGGCCCAGGACTAGACGTCGTAAAACGTGTTAAGAGAATGATAGTTCCGCCGGGTGTAAAGACCTTTTTTTAAATTGCGCACCGGCACGCTAACTGTAAAGACGTGGATGGCGGCGAAAGGAATCTTTGTCCCGTGGGGCGACCATTGTTTATTCTGTAAAAAAACCTGAAACAATCGAGCACGTCTCTCTGGAGTGCTAGGACTGCGTCTTCCTATGGGACGTCCTCCAAAGCAATCCGAAGAAAGACTTTCCGTTAGACATACACGGTATCGGGTACCTTTCTATAGAAAATGAGGACGGGGCAACCACAGTCACGGCAACCACAGTCATTGCCGCGACTGTGGTTGCCTACCCGAGTTCCAACGGTGTGAGGTTGTTAAGTGTCATAGGTACCAGCTTACTCGTGAAATTCGGGAGGCTGTTGAGATAGCGAGGTTGGGTGCAGCATGTGTAAGCAGTCCTTCTGTGGCCCTATCAGGCAAAGAGATGAATTTTCTAGTTCCCTGACTTGATCGTTTGTTAACACCTTACTCTGTACGGCTATGTCATGGAGCATTTTTTATTTTTATTTTTTATTGGTGGTGTATCACGTTCGCTGAATTCTTTCTTCTCTTTTGTTCATGACAACGCAAGTATATATTGCGATTTTGCGATCAATAAACTTAGTGTAAAGGCAGGTTCTCACATGGAGCGAAGCGCTGATGTAGCGCTCCTCACGTGCCGTCAGCTACTTATCGCCTGCCACGAGCAACAGTTTTGGCGGTGCGATACAAAGCTGGTGGACGCTCGGGTCAGCACGCGCTTAGCGCGAGGTTAGCGCTATGCTTGTAGCGCTCCGCTGCATGTGTGAACAGGCCTTAAAGGGGTCATGAAACGATTTTCCTACTTCTTCCTCCTTAGCTTTAATCCTCAACTCAAATGCGAATTGTGAAATCACGCCGCCGCGACATTCTTCGGCACCGGTGCAATGACTCCTAGCTTCCACCGTGCTGTTTATGCACACCATAGAACTTGTCATTCTCCAGTGACGATAAGTTCCGTCAGGGCACTCATTGGCCACGAACGCGAATCCGAATATTCGTCGACGGATTTATTGTTGACGAGCGCATACGTCCGAGTGACGCTGTTCTCGTGTCCAATGCGTGAGCTGGGCTCGGCTGACGTCAGTTTGGCACCGCTGACGCGCTTTGGGAACCGCGGATGTATCATAGTGAAAAGGCGGAGAGCTTTCGAAAGAAAGAAGGTGCAAAATAGTCCGCTATATTTTCAAATGCTCGTACCGAAACGCTGACTGCGGACTTTCTACCCTCTTTCTTTTGGCCAACTAAACGATATGCGATTAGTAAAGTCCCAATTTAAAATCATTTATCCCAGCCCCAAATTCGTTTCATGGCCCCTTTAAGTCAGCGCTGCGTCCGTGTTACTTCTTTGTCTGGTCCTCGTCTTTTCGCGATCTTTTTAATTCCGAAGACGGGGTGCCCTTTGATATGCTGATGTTACTGGGCCTGAGCAGTATTTGGAGGTGTCGGATGGCTATGTGCCATGCCGATATTAATATACACGAGGCTGGGCACCATTTCCGCGAAAGTATTGATTTTTTGGTTGAAATGCATAAGGCGCAAGTGTGCGTGCCAGACTGGATTCCACTCGTGGAATCCTTAATGACAATGAAAAGATTTTAGGCGCTCGCGCCTTGCCCAGGGTGGTCTGGACCTTTTATTATCACTGTTTTTTTTGCATTGTCACTCTCCTGTATATATGGTTATATATGCAATGGCAGTAATAAAAAAAAAAGAAAAGCCTAGGTGGCTTTGAGGAAAAGCGCCGGCCTTTGAATCCCCAGGTGGCGTGTTCGAATCCCGGCCGTATACGTAGTTGGAATCTGAGTAGTCGGTCGGGGGGAATGCGCCGTGCAACCGTTGTTTCACTTGCAGGTCAGAAGATCCCCAGTCGGTCGAAATGAATCATCAGTCCTTCGCAGGGGCGTGCCAAATGTCCGTCGTTGGTTTGGCACGTGAAACCCGTTTTTTTTTTTTTGTTGTTGTCCTTTGGTTGCTGTGAAACGGCGGTGCGAGTTTCTTGGATAACGTGCAACAGAACGTTGGCGCCGTCAAAACGCAGCGTTGCGGCGATGTCACATGCGAACGCGGTTTCACTGAAGCGTATCGGCAGCGAAAGGGAAATGGAATATTGCACCCAAACAAGCGGTAAAATACGGACGGCAGGCAAATACGCGCGAGGAATGAGCACGATTTGGGTTGAATGCGGCGCGACTCTTCGGCCAAGCACACGGCACGCGCTGACTTTCAGACATTGCTATAGTTGGGCTATTTATATCATGTCTGCCATTGCACTCGAGCCACTATCCGAATGCTCGTCGAGTCATGATTGTCACGGTCCTAAGCCGAGTGTTCACGCATTGATCGTGTCCAATCTAAGAGCAGCATTTAAATATCGTCACCGAGGGTGCCTCACGTCAACGATGCATAACTCACGACTACGTCATCAAGTTTTGCGAAGGAGAGAGTGGAAGGGGAAGTCCACTTTTATCCTTGAAAGTACACCACCACCAAGAAGTTTTCTTCATCATTGGCGTCGCGTACGAGCATACTTGGGGCCCACGCGTCCCAGCGAGGTTGTGTTGGGTGAGAAACATTCCAACCCAATATCGCTGCACGGCCCCTTTCAAAAACGCAGAGCACGTGGCTTGCCTTCTTCAAGATTCTTGCTTTGTGGTTCGTTATTTCGCTCAAAATGACAGCCCAAGTATGGGGATACACACAAACACACGTCACCACCGGCCACAAAAACAAAACAAAAAAAAACAATCACACTTAGTGACACAATAACAACAGACAAAACACTCGTACAGCGCTGACTCACGACTCAATATATATTTGCACCTCTTTTTCTTCTACGCCTTTTTCATACTTTCGTGAATATTGGCTTCTTTTTCTTCAACGTCCCATGAAATGTTGATCATGTGCGTTTATCCTGTATTAGAAAGATAAAAAGATAAAGAAAAGCTTTCCTGATAAAGTGAGCGATGAAGTGCTGACATATTTATGGTCATACCTGGCAATATGTTTCGCCTCCACTATCTCTCTAGTCAGTTGGCTAGCGCTTCTGCCCAGCACTGTACACCTATCTAGATGTGCCACACATCCGAAATCACGGCAATGTAGACCTAAATGTCCTGAGTTGGCTCTAGTTATATTGTTGTTGTGCTCGCGGAGTCGATCGTGTAAACATCTCCCAGTCTGGCCGGTATATCGTTTCCCACAGGAGAGGGGAAAGGAATATACTACCTCTTCTGTGCACGGAACGAAACTGGTCTGGTGCTTTTTTGTGCAGCTCGCTGAATGTTGTGAAGGATTGCTCACTTTCTTGCAAAAGCTGGAAAGCTTGTTTGAAGCCGAGAAGATGACGTCAATGTTGACCCTCTTCGCCACTTTCTTAATACCATGGGAGACCATGAGTGGCAAACAGGGAGGGTATAATAGCGAGTCAGCGCTGTACGAGTGTTTTGTCTGCTGTGATTGTTATTGTTTTTTTTTTTCTGGCCGGTGGTGACGTGTGCTTGTGTGTAACCCCATATTCGGGCTGCTATTTTGAGACATGAATAACCAACTCGCCCAAGCCGCCGTTTTGTCGTTATTTGGCCTTTTTATCGACTAATGGCGCAATGTAAATACCTTCGGAGTGATAATAAGATGGACTCACTTCTGTTTCTTAGGCGTTCCATATTGTCGTCTTGGAGTCCGCGGTTGGTGTCTGCACTTGATAAGAATCTCCGAGTCCACTTTACCGCAGAACAGGCCGGTAGCCCTTTGAACATTGGAAAGGTCCCAGCGAATGACGAGTTCTCAAAATGAAACGTCATGCTCATTGTTCCTGCGCACATCCGAATTTCCAGTCGCTTCCTGAGCTTCGTCATTCGCCGCTCGAATTCTTTAATGTTCAAAGGGCAGCCCGCGTGTTCTGTAAAAACGTGGACGAGCAATTTTTTTTATTTTTTTTTACGCAGGATGTGCAGAATGTTAAGCTTTCATTAAAAAAAAAAAGAAAGTTCCCAAAAAGGTAAGGTAAACGTGGAACGGTAGCGTAACACGCAATTTACTCTCTTAGTTTGGCGAGGAAATTGAATGGGCGTATAATGGCCATGCGACCAAAACACGTGGAATAAGGTGTCAAATTTACCCGACTACCGTCCAGCTGAATTTAGCTCACGACGTTCACGTGACGTCACCAGTGTAACGGTCGTTACGTGATACGATGATGCGACAGCACGACTTTACGCGACGTCACAGGGTGTTGTGTCATGGTGTCACGTCAAGTCACGTGACACCGTAAAGTCACAGTGTGACGTGTCTGTGCCACACTAGGCGAGCGCAGCTCAAAACAAACTGCAGGCTCTGGATCTCCCACTTGATCGGTAGGATTATTTTGAGTGTACAGTGTGCAGCGTTAACAACTCCAGCTGTCAATAGCCAATTCTCTCCCCGGGACTGCCTGAAAGTACCATTCCTGTGTCGTAAGGATCACTTAGCGGGCGTCGGCGGATAGGCGGGCCGTGAGCATGTCCAATGAGATGCGCTCCCTCCGGCGGCGTCCTCCTCGCCCTTCTCGTAACGCTTTCTGCGCTCTCGCCGCCCAATGGCGAGATGACGGGCGCCAACGTCACTGCGGAGGAGATTGCCGACGGCTATATAGTCTCCATCTCGGCTCCCGTGCACCGAGAAAGAGCGACCTGCTTTGGCCGAAGCTGAGCGACCAGACCCTGGCGCCGGACTTGCAATGGATACCAAAGAAAAAGAGCTGCAGGTAGGCTGGGAGCCCGTGTCGAGCATTGTATGCCCTGCCCTATATTTTACTTTGCCGTTTGCTTTTTCATCGGTAAACTACTACTTGACTACATCACGGAAAACGTATCGACGCGTGACCTGTCTTGCATTGTTTTTTATTTGTTTTTTTTTAATCCCCATTTTTTGTGTTCCATGTGTTGGATGATTCGCTGCTGTGGATTACGTTGCTTGCATTCAGAACTGTATAAAGCGCGACTCTTCCTGCCTCCTGCGTGTCCAAATACTATTAGCCCACGACTTGTTCCGTGACTTACTTGACCCCGCAGTTTGCAAGAAGGAATAACCACCGAACACGAGGAAATAAGTTGCTCGGTTTGTTATTGCTAGGGTTCCGTGTTTTTCTAAGTACCGACCAAGCCAGAAAATGAATCCCCGTGCAGGTTTTATTAAAATCGAAGAAAACGGAATAACCCCGAGTTTAAATTATTTTTCAGATAGAAAAAAAAAAAAAGCTTTAAGGGGAAAAACAACAACACTTTATTTCGAAGCACAGCCTCGACTGAACTTTTCCGCGAGGCTGCTTCTTTCTTCGGAACCACGCACCTCATCTCGATCCTCTGTATTATCAATACAAGGACCATTTCCAAGTATTCGGATTGCGTGTCTTTCGTAGATGTTGGAGAATTCCATGTCCATGTCCTATTTTCTTCCACACAAGCCCCGATAACCCCAATTTTTTTTTTTTTTTTGGAAAGGGGGGGGGGGGGGGGGGGGGAGGGCAAAAAAAAATTGTCACCTAAAAACATTAAATATGTGGAAAAAACATAAACCCCGAAAATACACCCCGAAATTTCCAGATGAATAAACCCCAAAAACACGGAAACCTAGTTATTGCTCAACGGCTCGAGCTTTGTCGGCGTTCGCTCTAATTGTCGCACTATCTGTGACAACCTATAGATAGCAGCCCTTATCTAATTCTTCCCGCCAAGTGTTTGGCTGTTTAGTATTGCACTGAAGCTTGTTACTTTACTTGTAGGAATCTTCCGTCAAACTCTTACCATTTTGTGTGGTGCGTTGAGAGCTTTCACATTCCTTTCTTTTTTTTCTGGAAAGATATACGTGTTTTTTGGAACTCTCAAGCACGCGGAGGACAAGTATTGATACGGACAGAGGACGCTCCCAAGTCCTTTGTCCGTGTCATGATTTACCTCCAATCCTTGTGTCCGTTTTAGGTAACACATTGCCATGCGGGTTTTGTCCAGAGACTTTGCTGTTGTTTCGAATCAGTGGTGTATACAAGGTGTTTTTGCTCTGACCTCATCACTTTGTCTTCATCACAAATTGGCGCGTAAATGCCTCGGTATTTCTGCGTGTACCCCTTTGGTTCATGAGAAACATGATTTTGATTATTACCACGTGCAATTGACTTGGATGAAAAAAAGCGACATGAAGCACGTGGACAGTTAGAACTTTGTACTTCATGCATTTTTTTTATTCCTGTAACTTGCCAATAAACTTAAATTCGACCAGTCAATTTACTCAAGAGCGGTCTGTGTACCGCGGCAGCGTATGGGTTCGGCGGCCAGATTTTCGTAGTTGTTTCTACGCTGCGTCGAAAATTGGGGAGTTCTGTATCCACTGTAAACTTGCAATTTAAGTCAGTGTATGCGCAACAATTGTAGACTTTTATTTTTTACGAACTCATGTGTCTTGTACGTTCTCGCAAGTCAGTAAAAAGAAATCAAATAAAGAACATGTGCGTTAGAGACAGACAAAATTCCGACAGCCCGGTTTGTTCATTTCTGACAAAAATCATTGTACGTTACGTTGTAGGGTCTTCACGTGACAACCTTCTGCTAAATGTAGCGGATGCCGTCATTTTTTGTGACTTTTTTATGCATATTTTTTATGATAGTCTTCTTACATAGACAGGCCTATAGCGTATTCTGCCCTAATATTACAGAAATTTTACACGTGTTTACTTGACAATGCCGTGAAGTGTATCTTGAGGCAATAAAAATAAGCATCAGTTCGTTAAAAAATATTCAGGCATTACAACATTGAACAAACCCATAGCGCGGTCAAAAGACAGACACGCCTTTCACCCATCGCTCGCCTTTTTGGTATAATTGGGACGAAGATGTAGTCGCGCAAAAATATATCCTGAATTAATCGTCTTCGCCATCCCCAGTCGACAAGGGGAATGCGCTTCCCCACGACCTTACTCGTACCGATTTACATTAGAACACCTTGTTTAGTTGACGTTTCTTGAAAGAGAAATGGGTCGTGGCTTGCGGGGACCGTAGCGTTCGCCCTTTGCCATGTTATGCCGAACTTGTCTCGCCTCTTCCTTGCAAGAAATGAAAGGGAAAATTCGATATATACAATATACTTTCTGCAGCGATACACGCAGTGTGAATCAGTCCTCTAAGGTATGGATTCTCAAACTGGGTCCTTATAAGAGCACAGGGGTTCCCCAGAGTACCAGCATTCTCTGAGCTCCCGAATTTTCTCGACCGTCCCTGTCACTCAGTATAGCGTTTTCGCAGAATTAAGCACTATGCTAGCAGATCTGAAAGGGTTAGGAAACAAAAATTGAACGGGTGGATTATTCTGGAATTGAAATGCTCATATGCTACTTAGTATCAAGGTTTTCAATTTTGAGAGCTTTCGTAATTGCCATAAGTAATTGACGAACTCGCCGTCGCGGACGACAGTGAGTTGGTCCGTGATATATCCCGTCACTGGAGCTGGTCGCCAGCGAGTCCAAGTCAAAATGACTAGCTTCCAAAATCTATTGCTAACAGTTATTCTCATCGCTGCTGCGATCAGGTCGAATACCTCAATGAAGCGAGCGATGTTGTAGACGTTATCTTCTCGAACCCGCGTGCTCAAAACTCTCAAGATAAACGAGGATACTGAAGGGCGAGACACCGAGAGAGCCGTCTGCGAGTACGTGCAAGTGGAAGCCACGTGTTGGCGAATGACGTCACCGACACAACAACCATGGCGGCCTTTTCGAATGGGGCGAATCCGAGGGTCCCGCATTACGGCATATTGATTTCTCCACGGAACTATCTCGCCATTTTCAAAACAAATTTAGCAAACATTTTGGAACATACAATGGGTCCTAGCAGTATAGCTATCTCAAATTGTATACTTGGCATGTGTTAACCCATTTAAGTATAACTATAAGCATAACACCTCATAGTATGTGCATTATTGTTTACGAGGTCTGTAGTCTCCTATATTGCTTTATTGGATCAACGCTGAGACCGAGAAAAGTTCCTCGGCTGCCACGGAATGCAAATCCTCGAGATTGCCAAGTTCTAGAACCCTTGTCCCAAGGCATGAGGTATTTAATCATACAAATAGCGCTAATCCTATAGTGAAGAAAACTGGGGTCTTGTAATGTGCGACACGTTGTTTTAGAATTAAGGTTACACAAATAAAGTTAGAGTGCAAAAACAAAAATATGTATAACAGTACGTTCAGCTAATGCGTAAGTGCATGCCCGGGAAGATATATCTGGGAAAACTGTAACAGCTTTCGCAGAAGGGCGGAGGATATATAGTTGAGCGTCCTCGAGTGGTTTAGAATAAAATCTTTCGTCCGGAAGCGAACTTTATGAAGGCGAGAGAGCAGCCTATGTGTGCGGTTATCTAGTCTCCGTATAGCGGTTTCAACGGGTGTTGACGCTGCAGCGTGGACGAGTCATTTTTCGCGTCGGTATATGTGAACGTGCTCGTTGCGTTGAGCGAAGTGTATTGCATTGGCGTCAGTTGAAGTGCATTCACACTGGGGTTCGAATCGCAGCCACAAATCGGATCCGCTCGTTTTCATAACAAAATGCGCGTGAAATTGTATTGGACCTTTAAGCAACCGTGTTTGCAACCGCTTTGTGAAGGCGGTTCAACCGCCCCTTGTGAATATTTCGTTAAAGAGAGCAACACTAATCTGGGAGCGAATTCGAGTAACCCAGAAATGAAATAACGAGAGTGTACGACAGTTAATCTCCAGCCGTTGTTGATAAAAATAAACTAATGATGAATATTTAGAATCAGTGTGTGGAGAAAGGATTGGCATTGCCAAAAAAAGAGTGCAGTAATCACGTTTTTTTTTTTTTTTTTTTTGTCGCACTGCTAAGACAGAAAGAGAAAATAAGACTGCCACAAGAACTATGCGACGGAATATGAGATGTACGACACCAAATCAGATTGCAGAATTGGTTATTTGCGCTTCAATCTACGTGCGTGAAATGGGTCGATGCTAGCTGTGGCGCGCACTTTACGTCGTTCTACAAAAAATTGAAGAAAAACGGTAAAACGAGCGTTTTTGAAACTTAATTTTGAGAAAGGTCTCAGCGTGCGCACTCATTTGAACTCTAAAGGTCTAGCCGATCGATGGCACCAGTGTGCCAGTGTATTCAGAGGTTCCAAGAGATCACAAGGCAGTCGGGCAGAGTGAAACGCAAATGTGGGCACCAGCCTTGAAGTAGAGAAGACGAAGAGGGAGCAGTTTTTTGAGTCTCGGGCTTTTGTTACCGCACACGAAACAAGCGCACCTGCTCGATGCCGCTGATTATGGCGCGAGAAGTGCTCCAAGCACTGCCATTTGCCGAGAAACCCATAAAACAAGGTACACCCAAGAGCCCGACAGTGTGTCCTCGTATTCATGGGCCAGACCTTGTTTGTGAGCAGGACAGTATACGGTTACCTCGAGCCCGAACGACGACGAGTTTTGTCTTCCGTCAACAGCTCGTGCGGTGTTTCAGGGCAATCGGATAAACTGGGCACTTACTGCATTTGGCGGCGAGCACGAAGCGGCTGTTTGTGCGAGATGTACGGTCGTAGAGACACTGGAACTTTTTTATGTCGGCCGTTTTATCTCGGCGAAGTCCCAAGGTTTCAAGTGCATCGAAACGAGGACGAATGCGTGCGTATGCGCTTTTCTAGTTACCTATGGTGGGTGCTGTCGTCGTACATAGGTGCAAGCAGGGCACCTCATGCCAGACTTGTGCACGTTACTAATAAAATAAGTAAGGAATTACATTTACAATAACTCAAGTCTAAATTGGAACAAAGTACAGTTACAATTACCCTTCTACAAAAGTAAGTGACCGTTCCACCAAAAAAAATGAAAGACGTTTACAATTCTCTGTAATGCCGAATTACAGCGCAGCTCGGAGGGGGAGGATATGCCCTCCTCTCCCTCCCCTCCTCCTCTTCTGCTCCCCTCCCATTTAGCAGGGCATTTTCGCTACATTTCCCGCTAAATTTAGCCGGGAATTTTTTCCGTTAGATTTAGCGGGGAAATTTTTCCGCTAGATTCAGGGGGAAATTTTTCCGTTAGATTTAGGGGGGAATTTTTCCGCTAAGTTTAGCGAGGACATTTTCTACTACATTTAACGGGGAACTTTTCCCGCTAAATTTAGCAGGTAATTTTTTTCCGCTAGATTTAGCAGGAACATATTCCCGCTATATATAGCGGGGAAATTTTCCCGCTAAATTTAGCGGGGAAATTTTCCCGCTAAATTTAACGGGGAAATGTTTGCGCTAAATTTAGCGGGGAAATTTTCCCATAATGTAACGCGTGGTTACGCCCGCTTTCATTATTCCCATAATGTAACGTGCGCGGTTACGTCGACGGCGACGCTGCTCAAGCCGGAAACGGGCGCCTCACGACGTGTTCACACAGACGATGCGATCTTGTCGCGCGATAACTCGCAAAAGCGACCATCGCGGGCAAAAAGCGACGGGATTTGAGCAGTCGCTTGCTGACCCGACTTTTTGCGATGCGATCTAGAAGTGGTGTGGCTGAGCCAATCAACGGCGTACGGAGCGAGAGTTTTCGAGAAACGACTCGCCAACGAAGGCGTTGGACTCGCTTATCGCGCACGCCAATGTGACCAGCTAACTTCTTGGCAATGCGATCTAGTCGCATCGCGCGACTGCTTACATCGCCGGTGTGAATGCACCTTCAGAGCTGCGCTCTAAAAGTAATCCGTTATTTTTGTGGCGTTCCTTCCAACATTACTGTCCCCAAGTAATAAACAAAGCGAAGAGTGTTTTTTAATTGTTTATTGTTGCCACTAGTTCCAAATTGACCTTGAGCGTTAGTTCGTGAAGATGTCGACCGCTATGCTTACCATCCTTTCAACTGAAGCGCTGGATGGGAATGCCATACTGTGCCTCACCAATGCTTGATGCACTGCATTGTCCTTCTCCAGCGAAGCGGTGGAAGTGCTCTTTACCCTGGAGGAAGAGCAAAGTTTCGTAGTTGCAGCCGGTGCCTGATACTAGCGGAATCTCAAAGCTGTAGAAATCCTCATACAACTCGTCAGGCCTGGAATAAGAATTATGTATATCTAACTATTCTATACCAATTTAATTTAAATATACCGGCAAATATTGCCAGACGGTAGAAAACGAAGTTAGGAAGACAGGTCACGTGACACGGAGGAGAGGGCACGTAGGACACGTGGCAATTAAATAATATACAAGGTTTTGATCTATAGTCTTCATTTGGCTCTGAACAGGTCGAGCCTCGGTTGAGGGGTTGGCGAATAAGATAATAACTTTCACAGCGAAGCTGTATATGTCTTGGGTTTCGTGGATTTTTCATGTGCGCCAACGAAACCTCCCAGCGCCCTCTCTTTGTCGTCGTTCCAAGCGCTTGCGTGCCTAGTTTCCTTTCGCTCTCCCGGGGTGGCGGTCCCGTCGCGCGTGTCTAGTTCCCTCCGGATCCTCGGGGCCAGTGTTGCCGAATCGTGGGAAATTTCCCATATTGTGGGAAAAAGCATGGGAGCTAGGGAAAAAGCGAAAACAGAATTTAAGCACATGTAAAACGCGGGAAATATTTTAATAGAAAACTAAACTGAAATTTTGTCATTTTCTGATCTACATTGAACAAGAGAAAGGAAGTGGCACTATAGCTACTCAGTCATTTCGCTGTTTTGAAGAGCCAATCTAATTTACCATAACTTACATCATCATGTGCGTGCTGCAAGCCTGCCGGTACCATACTGCCGGTTCGCACGTTTTCCTCGCCGCTAGCTATGCACATACGTCCGCTGTGAGTGCGATAGGTCATAGATTGCAAAGTGGGTGGCGTTCCTTTCACATCACGAAAATGAGCACGCGATTTTAGTTTAGTTTAGTTAATGGCCCGCTTGTCTTCATTTAGTTCCCCTGGTTTTTTCAAAAATGTAGAGTGCGGAAAAAAGGGGGAGGGCGAACCAATTTGCCAAATGTCAAAGTCTACATTTCGCAATTTATGCAATGCAAATTTCTACAAAACAGAGACATATGTGAGGTGTTGCTGTGTCTACCGAACTTGGTGACATGCGTGTCTTAAAAACGACTTCTGTCACTAAAATGGTGATGTGGGAAAAAAACGGAATTTTCGTCGCTCGACGCGGGAAAAACCGAAGTGGCAGTGCGGCAACACTGCTCGGGGCGGGAGGCGTCCACGCGAATGTATATTAAAAACCAGAGAGACAAGTTGCCGTTCTCCATTTTCAATTTCTCTTCCCTGGTCGTAATGGGGAGGCCTCGTATAGTCCGGTCTTCCGAAGAGCAGCGTGCCTACGAAGATCAGGCGACGGCGGCAAACACCACCGATGAAGATCCTGCATAAATGTGTTCGTACCTGTGTTCAAAATTATGTGTCACGTCTGTGTCGTGTGCTAAACAGCTTCGCTGGTCATCCACCTTCACAGAGTGGAACGGCTTATGATTTTTTATGTATAGAAGTCATAAAGAAATAAGAATACCAGGACACTCTAAAACTAAGTAATCGACCATATGCGACATTGTTCGAACGTCAAGCAGCACTCAGTGCGCTACCATCTTTGTGCAGTGCAGAGAGATGAAGTGCAGGGAGACATTAGCTGGGCATCTTTGGAGGCTAGATAGGCGATCAGTAAGTTGAAATTTGAACAATGGCTAAACACAATTGAGGATACAAGATAGGCGAGAAAGATATATAAGCATCTATACATGAAACGTTTGAACACTGAATAGACAAACCGAACCCGAAAATTTAAATTTTCGTGCTCGGTTTGTGAAGAAGGAAGTAAAAGAGGCCGATCGAAATATGTGGGAGGGAAGAATGCAGGGAAAATCAGCTTGAACAATGTATAGGTCACAAAAACAGGAAATAAGGAACGAATATT
Source organism: Ixodes persulcatus (assembly GCA_013358835.2). NCBI lineage: Eukaryota > Metazoa > Arthropoda > Arachnida > Ixodida > Ixodidae > Ixodes > Ixodes persulcatus. The sequence goes on from JABSTQ010008821.1 coordinate 49,015, forward strand.
GGTATGATAGTTCACGGGGGAGCCCATCTTTCTTCATTTGAAACTTGGGAACCCGCACTTCGCCAGGGAACTTTTTTAGGTGCAACTGGTGGCTATTAGAATCTATCACTAAGCAGATTTGTTTTAAATGGCTACCAATGGCTATCGGTGAGTAAAATTGCCAATTTCGTGCTATTTCGGTGTTTATGAATGAGAATGACTTCAAGTGGCTATTGTTGGCTAGAAGCCTTGAATTTTAAAAATATTTGATAAATGGCTATAAATGGTTGTTAGGAGCTAGTTCGATAAGTACGAGCTATTTGTGTGCCTACGAATTGGAATGCCTTCAAGGGGCTATTTTTGGCAATTAGCAGATTGGCTTTAATTGGTTGCCAATGGATGACGAGTATAATTGACCATTCTGTGCTATTTCTGAGTTTATGAATGAGGATGGCTTCATGTAGCTATTATTGGCTGCAAGTTCCAGTTTCTAATAGATTTGCTTGAAATGGCTGCAAATGGCTATTGGTGACTAGTTGTTAACCGCCTACTAGCGCCACCTGCACCGCCTTCTAAACTGGTTTAGGAAGGACGGCAATGGATTCTTTGGGGGATATTAAAGACCAGTGTGTTGTGAGCTTTCATCCAGTTCGGATGTCTTTTCTTCGCTCTCCGCACTCGTAACAATTGGTGACGAGGAAGAAGAAGAAAAAAGAATGCCAACGTTCGGCCGGATTGAAGCCTTCGAGGGGGGAGGCGATGAGTGGCCTGCCTACGTGGAACGACTTCATGAATTTTTCAACGCCAACGACGTCGCTGCTGCGAAAAAGAAGTCGATTTTCTTGAGCTGCTGCGGCCAAAGGACGTACACCTTACTTCGGAACCTGGTGAAGCCCCTGACTCCACAGGACAAGTCACTCACCGAGATTCTGGCTGTACTCGGGAAGCATTACGCTCCTACACCTTCAGCCGTGGTTCAGCGTTTTCGTTTCAACACCCGAGTACGTTCTGAAGCGGAATCGATCAGCGATTTCGTTGCAGCGCTGAAATGTTTATCAGAGCATTGTGATTACGGAAACGAACTCGAAAACATGCTACGCGACAGAATCGTGTGTGGCATCAACAACGCTACGATTCAGACCCGGCTGCTCGATCTGCCGGACCTCACCTTCGAAATTGCCGTTCGAACTGCGCTCGCAATGGAATCTGCGAAGAAGGATGCCGGCGAACTCTGCCAAGCTGGTGCAAGCATTCTGTCTACATACAAGGTTGGAGACCCAGCCCAAGATACTAGCTGTTATCGCTGCGGCGACAGAAGCCACCTGGCACCTCAATGCAGACACATTGATTCGACGTGCCATTACTGTCAGAAGAAAGGTCACCTGTTGGCGGTGTGCAACTCAAGGAAGAACGGGAATCCGCCCAAATCAAAGGCTTCGTGGGCGCCTCGTCGAGGTCGGCAAAGATCAACGCCGTCGGCTCTGATGAACACAGTTCACAACGACGTTGACACTTCTGAAGACTCAAGTCAATTCTCGCAAGCGACGACTTACGACATGGGGCACCTAAGTGGATCGTCCACGGTACCACCCCTTCTGATCTCCGTTGAAGTCTTCGGCAAACCTCTTTCCATGGAGCTAGACACCGGAGCAAGCGTCTCGGTGATGTCTGCAGACAAGTTTCACGCTGCATGTCCCAATGTGAGTCCCGAACCTTCGAACGTTCTTTTGCGGGGATTTTCTGGAGACCTCTCCCCGAGTAACAAGGTGGGCTTTGACCCTTTCATGTTGCCAGTTTAAATTCATCTACAGACCTGGAAGGCTGTTGGGGAACGCCGACGGTCTCAGCAGATTGCCTCTTCCGACGAACAGCGCCCCCGATAGCACGCCAGCCGACGTGTTCATGCTGGAGCAGTCCTACCCTTATGTATTATCTTCAGCTGCAGTCGCTCGAATGACAAGGAGAGATCCTCTGCTCTCGCAGGTTGTGCAGGCTGTGCTCACTGGAACACCTTTTCCTGCCGGTGGAGACTGGGGTCCTTTCTCTGCCAGGTACAACGAACAAAGCCTTCACGAAGGTTGCCTTTTGTGGGGATCTCGTGTAGTAGTGCCTACGGTCCTACAGCCCCAAGTGCTTCAACTTCTTCATGCTGGGCATCCTGGAGTAGAAAAAACATAGATGATTGCCAGATGCCATGTATGGTGGCCTGGCATCGATAATGCTATCGCCAATCAAGTGAGAGACTGCAATGTGTTAGCGATCAAGAGATTTAAATCAGAAAAGAATGCAAAAGCTCGTAGGTGGCCTCCGACCCCGGCTGCTCCCAGACAGAAGTTGCTATACGGTCCCTGGAGAATAGCCGAGCCCCCAAGACGGGGCCCCTCTGCCGTGAAACCCGAGCCGCGCGCGCGTGCCTCCAAGCAACAGCTTCGGAGGCGACCGCCCTCGCTCATGGAGAAGAGCATTCCATCGGACGACGCCGAGCGAGACGCAGCACCGCTCTAGAACCGTAACTTTTATATAATCGCCCATTTGTGTATTCCTCAAAGTTTTAATTAAAGAAACAGTTTAATCCAACCTCATCGTAATTTGTCCACCCCAAACGCTAACATTTCAGAAGTGGGATAAATTCCAAATAGCCAAATCGTCAATCGGCCACCAAACTCTTCATCATGAAACGGAAGGGAACGAAGGACGCACAGCCGGCAAGCAGCGAGGCCACTTCAACGAGCAACGTTGTTGGCGGCGACGAAGCCAACAAAAGCAAAGAAGTGAGCCAAGTGACTGCAACGAGCCTGCCGGGCGTACCCGCCGTCTCGACTCCGCTGCCCCCGCTGCCGGAGGTGAATAACGGAACACCGCCTGATGGAGAAAACGCAGGAATGCCGAACGCGCGCGGACAGCCCCCGAACCACAGCGGTGGCTCCTTCGACTTCCAGGCATTGATGCAAGCGACTATCCAGACGGCGGTGCGTGAGGCGATGAACGGTGCTGCTCAACTCTGGCAAACGCAACAACGACATGTCACTCCAGACGTTACGAGTGCAACGGACGGCCGGCTGGCCACGGCGAGCGCCCAGCTTGTGCCAGTGTACGACCCCTCGACTAAGACACAGCCAACGGTGGAGGCGTGGATCAGCAGAGTCACGTGGATAACCTGGCGGCTGCCTACGGGTGGAACGACAAGCAGACGACATGCTTCGCCCTCGTTAAACTTCAAGGAGTGGCGAAAACATGGTACGACGGACTCACGACTGCACAGCGATCGTGGGAAGAGTGGAAAGCCGAGCTGAAGAGAGCGTTTCCATCGAGCGCCGGATTCCAGCATCTTTTTCGAGAGATGGAGTCGCGTCGCAAACAACGCGACGAAAGCATGGAGATCTACTTTTACGATAAGCTAGCCAAGGCACGACGATGCAACTTGGACGACGAGGCCTGCATGGAATATATCGTGACAGGACTACACGCCGAGGACATGGTGCGATCGCTGAGTGTCCGCGAGTACGACAACCCCGAAGAACTTCTGCGTTGTATGAAGAGGCTGGACGAACGGGTGGACACTTTCAGACAGACGCAGCCAAAGATCACCAAACCCCCACCAACCACATCTCGTGACACGAAGCCTGTGAACAGTGCGTCAACTGGCAGAAACAACGCCCTGCGAAAATTCAACGAAAAAGGTGAACCCCTCTGCTTCAATTGTTCTACATACGGACATTATTCTGCTGCATGCCCCAAGCCTCAAAAGAGACCTCGATGTGGTATATGCAATCGAACCGGACATGAATCGAAAGACTGCCGCCTGAGACCTGGCATGTCGGGCACATCTCCAAAATCGGGAGCCGTCCTCACTCAAACGTGCAAGCACGGGAAGTCACCGAAAAAGCCAACCGACACCAACGCGAAGTATTTCATGAAAGCGCACCTAAACGGAAAGGAGGTCAACGCTTTCGTGGATATGGGCAGCCAATGTGTGACTCTTCGAGAGAGCGACGCGATATCGTTGGCTTTCACATATGAGAAACTCCTTCACCCTTTCACAATTAGTGGCTACGGATCAGGACAGACGACGCCACTGGGGCACGCAAGAGCTGTACTGACGGTCGATCAGGCAACAATGGACGTTGACGTATACATCGTTCCTGACGACGTCCAGGTGATTCCGCTCCTCATTGGCCAGCCATTCACGGAACAGTCGCACGTCACGATCATTTGCAGAAAAGACACCCTCCGCATTTTCGAGGAGCGCGAGGAATCGGGAGAGGAAGATGGAACCTTGCAAAACATCCAAATCCCTGATCTTGCGCCACGCCGAGTGAGCCTCTGGGCCAAAGAGGCTGCGGTAATTCCTTCGAATTATGTGGGCATTGTAACCCTCTATACGAGCGAGGAGTCAAGAGGAGACATCTTCGTTGACCGACAACACTGTGGAAGGCTGGATCAGGACCACGGTATCATGAGTTGTGTTCTGAAGAAGAACTGCAACGAAGAATACGTCCTGCCGGTGGCTAACGTGGCAAATCATGAGATCACGTTTAAAGAAGGAGAACGAGTCGTTCGAGCCGAGTGGTGCAACGAAGAGCATACCCCAGCAAAGCAGAGTGTGCGCTGTGACGAAAAACAACACTACAATCTGATTGAGGCGACGGACCTCAATGTGGGCGAATCCGTGACGCCAACGCAACGGGATAGACTCGTCGGTCTGATCAACGAATACCGTGAGTGCTTTGCCACTTCTTTGTCTGAAATCGGGAGCACTGATGTAGCCGAGATGAAAATTGAGCTCACGAATGACACGCCTGTAACGTATAGGCCTTATCGTCTTGCACACTCCGAGAGAGAGACTGTCCGAGGCATGATCGAGGAACTCAAGGAGGCAGGCGTTGTCCAAGTTTCGAGCTCAGACTTCGCAAGCCCTATCCTACTGGTGGCGAAGAAGACAGGGGAGAAGCGGCTATGTGTTGACTTCCGAGCCCTCAACAAAATTACCAAGAAGGACAGATATCCGCTCCCGCTGATTGACGACCAGCTTGACAGGCTCCACGACAAACGGTTGTTCACTAGCCTCGATCTCGCATCTGGCTACTATCAGGTGCCCCTCTCCAAGGAAAGCCGAGAGAAGACCGGGTTTGTCACCCCGGACGGACACTACGAATTCACCCGCATGCCTTTTGGCTTGGTCAATGCACCGAGCGTGTTCCAGCGCATGATCAACACTGTGTTCGGCTCCATCAGGAACACGAAGGTCATGGCCTACATGGACGACCTGTTGATCCCCTCGGGTACATTTGAGGAGGGGCTGGTCATTCTACGTGAGGTTCTCGAGCTTCTGAGGACCGCTGGTCTCACGCTGCGCCTAAAGAAGTGCTGTTTCTTTCAAGAGAAAATCACCTATTTGGGATACGAGATTTCGGCTTCGAGCATCAAACCCAACAGCCTCAAGTTAAAGGGCATCTCCGATTTCCCAGTGCCGACAAACGTCCATGACCTCCGACGATTCCTCGGCTTGTGCAGCTATTTCCGACGCTTTGTGGCTGGATTTGCCACGATATCAAAGCCACTCACCACGCTGCTTCGTAAAGGAGAGGAATGGCACTGGACGACCGATCAGGAGGCTGCGTTCCGGAGGCTGCAGGACTGCCTAATGAGTGAGCCTACGTTGGCACTCTACGTACACAGTGCAAAAACGGAGGTGCACACAGACGCTTGCAAGTTTGGCCTCGGAGGAGTACTGTTACAAGAACAAGCGGACGGGTTGATGCACACGGTTATGTACGTCAGCCGCCGCACGACGCAAGATGAAGAGCGCTATCACTCTTACGAACTCGAGGCATTAGCAGTTGTGTGGACAGTTGAGAAGCTTCGGCCGTACTTGTATGGGATCGAGTTCACTCTCGTCACGAATTGCAACTCCTTGCGAACCACGCTGTCGAAGAGAGACCTAGTGCCACGTATAGGAAGGTGGTATCTGCGGCTACAGGACTACACGTTCGAAGTGGAACATCGACCGGGAGATAAGATGGCCCACGTCGACGCTCTCAGCAGGGCTCCTGTGTCGGAGCCTGAAGAAATGGATGTCGCAATCGGCGCCAGTGTTTTTACTACAGAGCTGTCCGACGACGATTGGTTGGTGTTAGCTCAGCAGACAGATCAAACGTTGCAAGGAATCAAGGAGAGCCTAAAGAAACCCTCAAAGACAAAGGAGTCGCAGCGTATCGAGAAGGAGTACGCACTCTCAGAGGGAAAGCTTTTCAAGAGAGTCATCGATGACGGAGAAGAGCGCCTACTATGGGTAGTGCCACGAGGAGCTCGCTGGCAGATTGTGCGACGATGCCACGACGATGTCGGACACTTCGCTCTCGACAAGACCATGGCTTTGCTCACCAAGATGTACTGGTTTCCCAGGATGCGTCGGTACGTCAGACGGCATCTTGCGTGCTGTCTGGAGTGCTTGTATCACAAGGTTCCGTCCGGAAAAAAACCAGGCAAGCTACACAGCATCGAAAAAGCGGCCGTACCATTCGACACTCTCCACATGGACCATTTGGGCCCATTCGTCCGCAGCACGAGCGGCAACACGCACGTCATTGTGGCAGTTGACGGCTTTACGAAGTTCGTCCTCCTTCGAGCGGTGAGGAACACTTCGTCGGGCTACGCGAGGAATTTCCTCAAGGACCTGGTCGCCACTTTCGGTGCCCCGCGAAGGTTGATCACCGACCAGGGAACCGCGTACACCAGCCGACAGTTCGTACAGTACTGCAAGTCTGTCAACGTCATCCACGTGAAAAATGCAACCTGCACGCCCCGAGCTAACGGGCAGGTCGAGAGATATAACAGAATGATAACACCCGCTATTACCAGCCTCTCAAAACGGAGCGATGGAAAGGACTGGGACGAAACCCTAACTCAGGTCCAGTGGGGTATCAACAACACGCTGAACCGAGCGACCAAAGCGACGCCCTTCAGGTCTGCTTTTCAACTTTTGCCCCCGAAACGCGACAGGCGATGAAGTCGACAGCGCGCTCGCGCACGAGCTCGACGCTACTGTACTCAAGCTCCGGGAAAAGGCAATAGAGAACATACGCCAAGACCAAGAAAAGCAGAGAGAACATTACAACAAGAAAAGAGTAGCTGCGCCTGTCTACAAACCAGGAGATATGGTGTTGCTCGAGCGAGAGCCCGTCGCAACAGGAGAATCACGGAAACTGCGTCCAAAATACAGAGGCCCATACATTGTTGTGGAGAAGCTGCCCCACGGCCGGTATAAAGTGCAGGACCTCCCCGAGACTCAACGCTCACAGCGCTTCTACGAGGGAATAGCAGCTGTTGACAAGATGAAGCGTTTCGTTCCTTGTGACGAGGGCAGCGACGACGACCAGTCGCCGGGCTCAGAGTGCGAAGAAGACACGCAAGATGCTACTTGAGATTCGGAGGCTCATTTCCGGGACTTATTCCGACAAGATTCCAACCGGGGGCGGTTGTGCAGTAGGAAGGCGGAGTGTTAGCGATCAAGAGATTTAAATCAGAAAAGAATGCAAAAGCTCGTAGGTGGCCTCCGACCCCGGCTGCTCCCAGACAGAAGTTGGTATACGGTCCCTGGAGAATGCCCGAGCCCCCAAGACGGGGCCCCTCTGCCTTGAAACCCGAGCCGCGCGCGCGTGCCTGCAAGCAACAGCTTCGGAGTTGACCGCCCTCGCCGATGGAGAAGAGCATTCCATCGGACGACGCCGAGCGAGACGCAGCACCGCTCTAGAACCGTAACCTTTATATAATCGCCCATTTGTGTATTCCTCAAAGTTTTAATTAAAGAAACAGTTTAATCCAACCTCATCGTAGTTTGTTCACCCCAAACGCTAACACCTTGTTATACTGCAACAGACTAGAGCAGCATGGCGAGAACGCCGTTATCTTCTTTGGTCAAGCGGACCCCAAACAGATTTCCAAACCACCCAACGAAAGCCTATGCTGAGCGCAAGTTCGTCTGCTTCTTGCACGGGGTTTGCGATGATGTGAGAACGCCGAGCTCGACCGATTGAAAACAAAAATAGTGGGTAAACTTCGAGGCATTTAGCATTGAGGTATATACCCACTATCCTTACAACCAAAATCACTCAAAACTCGGCGTTGTTCTGACGTCATCGGAACCCCTCCGCAAGAAGCAGACAACTTGCTCGTTACGAGGAGATCTCCGAGGTGACTTTGAGACAATTCCATGACATACTAGGGGACAACTTTTCCTGGCATGTCCAAGGACAGGAGGAGAGCGCGAACACAGTTATAATCGAAGCTCAATCGAAAAAAGGGCACGCATGCTCGCACTCTTGACTGCATTGCTAAGAAAAGTTGTCCCCGACGAACTTCTATACGACGAGCTAGTGCTCGCGCGTAAAGAACGCGTGATGACGAGTCAACCGAGCTTACGTCGTCATTTTCTGAGGTCGGAGGAGGGGGAGGGGGAACAAGCGCACGTTATGAAATTTGGGGGCTCAACAAACGCACGAGGTGCGCAAGGGGTAGAAAATTTGCACACTGCATTCACATTGGCGGGTTTTAGGGAACCGTTTTTGCAAATCCGATTCGGTACGATGCGCACTCCGGTATAAGACTGCGCATATGCGAGACCTATGCGCGGTTCGTACCGGAGGGTCCATCGTATACCGTATCGGATGTGCAAAAACAGTGCCCAAAAACTCCCGATTCAGTAGGACTGCAGCCAATGCTACGACAAGAAGGAGCCCACCGAGCGACGCCAAATGTGTATCGCCACGGCGCTCATTATCGTTGTGCGTTTAATATCTACGACTACACCAATCGCGAAAACAAATGCGTTTTTTTTTTGTTTTTTGTTTTTTTGCGCGTGATTGATTTAGCGGGTGACAGTAAACCGACGAAGCCAACGAGCACGGCGAAATTTTGGCACTGCTTGATTAACACCAACGTATCGTAGCGTTTACTGCGACCGAACTTAGGGGTGATGCGGGTCGAAAAACGGCAATATTTTGCGCAAGAAAAGAAACTAATTTCGGGCTTGATGGTGTTTTTGCTATATTTAAATCTTCATATTTTATATATAAATATAATAAAGACCGATTATGATCTCGAAATTAATCAAATACGAGTTTGAAGAACTCCTTTCAACCCAGAAGTGCGTGAATTAGTCATTTTCGTTTTGCGCGGTTCTTCCAATGTCGACGTCGCCCGCCATCAGATTTATGTTGAGAAGTAGGCCTAGCCATCTTTTTACCATCGCGATCTTCTGTAGCTTCAATTTTTCATAAAAACTAATAACAACAAAAAATTTGCACTGCCAAAGAGTGTTGTTTTACATCTATGGCAATATTCGAACGCGTTTCTTTCTTTTTATAATTTTGGGTCATCTTCGCAGTTCGCAGAGAAGAATTTTCGTTCTTACTATTATCCTACTACAACCATATTTGGCATGCATATGCTTTAATAATTAAAAACGAGCATGTTTGTGAACATATACGAATATGAAAGGATAAAACATCGAGTACGGGGACAGAAACGGAACATGTGTTATTTAGCAACATAACAGAATGACACACAATATAAAACCATCCCCCATTTGAACGTTTTCGGAGGGGGACAGGAAAAAAATTGGCGAAGGGAAGGGAAATTTATTTAAAAATGTAAAAGTTTAAAAGCAGTTCCGTTACGACGAGGTATCAGTAATCTAGTCATCTCTGGTGTTAAGAAATTCGACCTCTGTACTTGTCAGGTATAATAAAAGTGCAGAAATATTGCTGTTGACGGTCCCCATGGTAAATTATTTAATGATTTCTCTCCCAAGTCAATTGTGCCCGCCCATTATTCTAGTACCAGAAAAATAAGGTGACAGTCATCGCATGTGCGGCTTTGAACGACGATTGGGTGAATACTCATTTGAAGCCTTTGATGCTTCCATGTTGGATTCTCTGAGTCGATGGTTCACGCTTCTTTCACTTTGTCCAATGTACTGGCTGCCCCAGCTTAGTGGAATTGAATAAAGCTTTCTTTCTTCGCACTCTACAAACTTTTTGGCATGTTTAACATTGTACCCTCTGGGACTGTCGCTCTCATTTACCTACTAAGACATCTGCTTAAGCCGCAAACGACAGAAAGGAAACACTCTTGTCGAACTTGGAGCTCGATAGATCTTAAAAGGCGCGCAATTTCCTCCCCTCCTCCTCCCCCTACAGCAACACCTGACACGAGAGCGGCGGCTGAGCGCGCGCTCTCGTGAAGAGGTCGCAGCTCCGTCCACTCCGTCCCCCCTCCTCCTCCCCCTCCAGCAACACCTGACAGAGAGCAGCGGCCGAGCGCGCGCTCTCGTGAAGCGGCCGCAGCTCCGCCCCCCCTCCTCCTCCCCCTCCAGCAACACCTGACACGAGAGCGGCGGCCGAGCGCGCGCATTCGTGAAACGGTCGCCAATGGTTATCTAGGAGCCGTTCTGCCCAGCTATACTTCGTTTCACCTTATGTGCGAGCGAAGGCAAAACTGGAAGCGCGAGCACGGAAGCTCCGTGCGTTCAGGCTTTGCTCGAGAGCGCGAGCTGGGGAGAAATGCAAAAGGCGCTGGTCTCGCGCTTCTAGCTTTGGCTTCGCTCGCAGATAAAGTGAAACGAAGTATAATAAAATAACGAGCATGTCTTTCGCCCTCTTTTTTTTTTTTTTTTTTTGCGGTCACAGACGCCGCTGGCTCTGCTCCATGGGATAGTTAATGCTTTCGCATTAATAACCGACGCACACACTCACACGATTTGTGTGTGTATGTTACTTTATTTTTACCTTGTGTCGAACTGACGTATGGAAGTAAAACAATATATGAATTTTATATCGCAGAAATTTATGTGTTAAAAAAACATTATCCCCGACCTCGTCCGGCGCCAAGCTTCCTCTTTATATGTTGTAATGTTTGGCTCTGCACTTGCTGTGTAGGAACATGTACACACGAAAATTCTAGAGCGTTGCCTAGATCGTTTTTCGGCTAGCCAATTTTAAAATTGCAGCCTATGTCAGAGGACAGCTGGTGGAGCATGCCTGTTTCCGTCGCACAATCCCTGGATTGGAGCCACATCAAGCTCTTTTTTTTTTTTTTTTTTTCTGACGGTCTCGCTGACGCGTGATGGAAAAACTGAAAACCTGCAGGGGGCCACTTTCTTTTAGGAGAACATTCAGACGCTTGTGCTACGTAAGCAAAAGTGCCTAAATTGGCACGGTCATTACATGGAGAATTAGCTATAGTATGTGTCAAATTTGTATATACTAGAACATATTTTTATCACGCTTGTATTCTGTTTGCTCTGCTCATCGGGCGTTAAAAACAAATACTCGCATTTTGGCAACGTCCAACATGCAAAGACAGGTGTTTCTACGCTACATCGGTCGAGTATCGTCGTCCCTACTAAAATGTGAACATATAACAGCTTTCTGTACATTAGGCTTGTGCCGCTCCAAGCTAAGTCACCCTGGTTAAGAACTCATTTCATACCTATTTTATGATATTTTTCACTGTTTACAACTCATTCCTAATAAAACTGTTAGCAGTTTCATATTAAGGTAAACCACTTTCATATGAATACCGTTTCAAAATTTCATTCCATTTCCAAAGCATAAAATAACGCACTTGTTGCGCGCCTGTGCTATAGACTGCCAGCTGTGTGCAGCTAATGGGTGTGTATGTACGTTTGTCTGAAAACAGGCTGGAGTGCTCTGCCGCTTGGAAGCATGAAACAGCTTTTGTTCCACTCCACAGTTAACAAAACTAAAAACGCAATACGACCCTATACGCTGGTTTATTTTACGACAAAAACGTTTACGTATGTTTAATCGAGCTTATCTCTTCTACATTTAGCGAGCATAGGATGGACACGTGTTAAAGTTCAACAGGACAAAACACAGCTCAACATCCTGTACATAGTGCTTAAAGGAAGTAAACTTCACACGCCCTAGCTAGAAAATTCATTAATACACATACTACGTAGGATGCGTTATAGGAGATTTAGCTTCAGAATCCCGTAAACACTCGTAACATAATAACTTTGCCCTTCGGTAACCCGCCCGGTGTGTCACATGACCAAAAATATCTACGGCAATCAAACATGACAGTCTTAAATATTTCTTTTTTTAAACATTCAGTGGAACTCAGTCGTGAATAGTGCTGTCACCGCCGTTTCGGAGAATTACCCGGCGGCAGAAATATTCGTATAGGTAAGCCAATAAACTGTTAGAAATCACACTTTACACAACGATGTATTTAGGTGGAGCATAAGGTGGTGCCTATTTTTTTTTTTTTTTTTTTATGCACAGGAGGAAAATGGCAAAATCCTTCGTTGACGTTGATTCTCACAGGTGGTACAAAATAAAGCAAAATCCTGAAAGGTTCTCTGAAATGAACACCCGAAAGCAGGTTCACTAGATCTGAGCGTGTGTGTTACCATCTGTGGAGAGCAGTGTCAATAAAACGGTTTTTAGCGTTTTTCTTTTTGTGCATAAAGCCAAAAACAAAAAAACAGGACTTTTAGTCGCCTTCTCGCCCGTCCTCTCCGGTTAGAATGATGTGTAACGTAACCGCATCTCGCCTGTTCATTCACTTGTCATCTATCTTTTAGGCTTAGTTATCTTTTTGTCCGGAAACCCAAACTAATGAAATATGAGTGCAATACAGGCGCTACCTAAAGATACCTTTCTGGAAAACTTTAACGCACTTCGCTCATTGGTTTATTCATACCAATTGTTTTACATCCGAATAACACTGAACAGCCTGTAGAGCACTTTTCTAGGCCCCAGGACAGCACTATATCGATCCTGAGCCTTTTTGCTTGTAAATTTGTGAATGAAGGTACATTTGTTTTAAAGATCCATTCAACTTTATGTCTGTGGTGGCATTTTTGTCTCATATATCACACGTACGCATCTCTGAACAAAGCTTGACACTAGACCACACCACCACCACCTTTACCCCACAGCCCCAAAGGTAAAAAATGAAAGTACTTATCATACCTGCAAAGAAATTTGTTTTTCTTTCCTTCAGTTCGGCTTCGAATCTCCGGAAATTGCCTGTTTGCTCCATCCAGATATCCTTCCTGTTTGCGCTTTTGTACATAATCTTCAAGGCTGGCATGAATGCCTGAAGAGTAGAGATGACAACTAAATACCATACACTCTTAAAAAAGCCCGTGCGTCTGCTTTCCCGCACAACACACCGAGAGCCAATCACCGCAACTTACGGAGGCAGATCAGCGAATGACGATGCCGAAACATATGTTTAGACCAAAAAACGCAGTCTGAGTTGTGACATTAAGCAATGTCACAACTAAGACTGTTTTTTGGTCTAAACATATGTTTCGGCATCGTCATTCGCTGAGCTGCTTCCGTAAGTCGCGGTGATTGGCTCTCCGAGTGTTGTGCGAGAAAGCAGACGCACGGGTATTTTTAGAGTGTATGTGTGTCATAGAAAACGCCAGAGCCGTATATGTAGAGAGTTTGGCCATTCGTTGGGAAGTATAGGAGACAAATGAGGAGGCGCCATTGGCCGAAAGCGGGCTGGGCGTGTTCCAGGGCGTCTTCAGAAATTCGAATGTGACCAACCAGAAGCCGGGAATAATGCCCTGGCGGTGGTCGCGAGATACGAACCTGATAACTGCATTGGAGTAACTCTCGATGACTGAAAATAAGGTACACGTGATGTTTCACTCACGCTCATCCAAAATTATGGTGGAAGAGTGCGACTAGCGGAACGATCGACATAATCCGTACGCCAAGCGCCGAAAGCCGGGAATCTGCCGTCCGAGCGGTCACACTCTGTCCGAGCAAAACAGAGTTGAGCGGTGCATTCGTTTCTTACATCTTTCTGCATGATCATGATGAAAACAACACGTGTACTCTATTTTAAACCACAAAGAGTCACTACACATCACTCTTACGCGCTTATTAAAGCCATTTACGAACATAGACCTTTGATCAGAACTGTTTCTCGCTACCACCGCTAGGGGATTCTTTTCGGCTTCTGGTTGGTCAAGAGAGCATGCCAAGCCCTCTTTCAGAGTCTACCTCACGCCCTGGCTCTGCCCGCGCCTCCCATTGACCAAACTCTCTACATATACGGCTCTGGAAAACGCATCTTAAATCTACATAGTTGTATTATAATAACAACTCACATTCGTGACGACATCAATAAAGAGCTTGTCTTTCGCCTTACAGTACGGGTCAGCGGGAATCAGCTTCTCTGCTCCGTAGATCTCATCCAAGTACTCGAACAAGACCACAGACTCGTAAAGGACCTTGCTATCTTGTTGCAGAATTGGGACCTTTCCAACAGGATTTAACTTGAAAAGCCACTCGGGTTTTTTCTCAAGATCGACAGATATAAATTCATAACTGATTAAAGAAAGAAAACGGTACAGAAAATCGATGAGAGCCTTGCGAACTACAATATTAGGAAACACTGTGTGCGTCACGCTAATACTATTAACCCATTTTAAATACTTAAATCGTCACAATTGCATTATATATATTCACAATTTCGCTGGAGTGACGCATGAACGAAAATGAATTGTAATAAAGCAATACGTTTGTAACATTTTAAAGCCTTCCTTTCCTGCAGTTCACTATTATAGCCTCGAGTTAAGAATACCAGTAGTCTTCATGTAGGTCACAGATGTGAATAGTAATTACTGTTTAAAAAATTGGAAGCGTGTATAATTACCTATTTAACAAAAAATATTAACGCAAAAAAACGTAAGGGGCAAGAGCAATTATTTTAGAGGACCAGGAGCACCTACGCTCCTTGGCAGTTGCAAAAGAAAAATGATATTGCAGCACCATCGGGTTTAAATCATTCTGCTAATCCATATGTGTGATTAAACAAATACCAATGTCTCAACAGTGACGTTAATTTGCTGTTGATGTTAAAATTACTATATGTTTGTTTTCCTCGGCCCAAAAAGTGTTTAGTTCACAAGTTTAAACATCGTTTCCACCATCCGTCTTTGGTGCAATTTAAGGCATCCATAAAATCTACATACTACGAGCGAGTAGAGCGGGTGACATTATGAGCTGGCACAACCGAGCGCCAGCCGATGAGGTAAAATGCCGTGTGGGCAACGTCCGGCATGCTAACCGACAAACGGGCGGCCATAGTTAGAGAACGGGGAATAGCTGCTGCCCGTTCTAGCCTCCAACAGAGCGTGACGCATCACGGGGAAGGCACTTTACATAAAGTTTTGAGCGCTCCGGCTTGTATACTTCGTTGTGTCACCTCAAATCGCCGCTCAGTACAAAGAACAGACGCCAACCCGAAGCATCGGTAGCCCTTATTTCAGTCCTGTACGTATCTACTCACGATATGTTTTTAGCATGAAGCAGCAGGAGGCATCTCTGAACATATGGACAAGTTTTAGTGCCGTAGATCCGAAGTACTCCAGGCTTCAAAGGTGGGCAATCCATTCCTTCACAAGAGAGATGAGATATATATATATATATATATATATATTTTTAAGTTATACCATGAGCCTGCACTGAACCCTCAACTACGCGTAGCGTCTGTTAGCGGCTCTCCAACGTGAAAGGCTAAGGCTGTAACGTGTGGAATAAAAGCTTGAGGCGGCTGCCATTAAGGTGAGAACCGAAGCTAGTTATGTGCAGAAGAAAGTCAGTGGTACGTCACATAAAAATGCAGAAGAGACAAAAACTCCAACACTTGGGGCACTTACCCGTTCTGTAGATTTCTGTTGACATCGCTTTACTTCAGAACTCGCTCCCTGGATATACGGGGCTTTTAAAACTCACGGCGCAATCCTGAAAGAGAAAACGAGCGAAGCCGAACTAAACTGTCGCACAACTGTTGCGAACTGAGTCGACCCGGTACTGCAGAGCGAGGTACGGGCAATAGTATTGAGAGAGTGTTATTTCCCTCCGCATGAAAAACCGACAGGTTGAAACATCACAGGCTATCTCGCAGTCTAGCGCGCTGCCAATGTCTCTTCAACGTTGCTGTTTTTTTGTTTTTTTTTAAGTATGGTACGAATTTGGTTGCGGGTGAGGCGAACGTACAGCGCTTATAAAAATAAAACACTCAATATTTTACTACAAATATTTACTTCAGGGTATGCATAATAAAGCACATGTGACCCGCAGTGTTTGAAAAAAAAAATAAGCCATTGCATTTTTGCAGGACACGTCAAAACCAATAATTGTAATTTGTATGGACTTTGATAAGGAATTTTAATTTGCGTTTGTAACAACAAGGTTATAAAGTAGAAATACCTCAACTGCGCGATCTTTCGTCGATGCTTCGATTCATTCCTCAAGAAGTGGAGTGGAAGCTCCCGAGGCATTGGTGACTCCAAGTCCGCGAGTATTTCTAGATAAATCAAACGTTTTGCAGATATTGGCCAAATTAAGTCATCAAAGCCTGGCTTTGTTCTTGAAACAAAATAAAATTTAGACATACCGATTTCAGGTTAAATGGTTTTGCCTCTCGGTTTCCAAAAGAGCACTTAGCATATGAATCGGATACGCTCGAAAACTCCGGCTGGAACCAACCATAAAGCATGCGATGAGATAAACAACCTTGAATGCATCTCAATTGACTTTGTTTGAGACATGTTTTTTGTTTCTTTCTTTGTGTCCCTACGGAGAGAGATGTGCTGCCTACAAATGTCATCTTGCCCTGACGTTACAGTGGAACGTCAGGTAACTTTAGAGCTAACAGAACTAGTAACTGTCATTCATAAAAATGGCGATAAAAAGGATATTAGCAATTACCGTCCAATCAAAGGTTTTTGAAAAATTAATAAACAGCCGAATTCAAGCTTTCCTAATACAATTCTCAGTTCTATCTACAGCTCAGTACGGATTTATAAAGGGTAAATCAACAGAAGATGCCTTGTTACATATAAAAGATAAAATTTTAAATAACATTGAAAATAAACTTTTTACTCTTGGCATATACTTAGATTTTAGAAAAGCATTTGACAGTATCAATCATGACATCCTACTACAAAAACTTCCCCGCTATGGCATTAGGGAAAGCATTGGATTTAATGAAGAGTTTCCTACAAAATCGCGAGCAGTTCGTACACATCAATGACATGCATTCTGATCGTAAGACCGTTAAATATGGGGTCCCTCAGGGATCAGTATTAGGACCTATGCTTTTTGTAATCTATTTAAACGGCATTGTAAACATCTCAGTTTCTCCAAACTTAGTCATGTATGCGGGTGATACTAGTCTCTTTTTCTCTGGTACCTTCGTAGATGAAATGAAACAAGAGGCTAATAACTACCTACGAGATTTAAATAGATGGCTTGACATAAATAAAATGCAATTAAATGCTGCAAAAAATAAGAATATGTTATTTACGCCAAAAAAAAAAATCAATAAACTGCCATGCTTGACAATAAAAAACTGCATTGTAGACCGTATAACTGATTGCAAATTCGTAGGGGTATGGTTCAGTGACAAACTATCCTGGACAACACAAACTGAGCATATAAAAAGTGACCTCTCTAGAACAATAGGAATAATATATAAGACAAAAGACCTCTTACCGACATGGTTGAAGGTACAAATATACTACACCCTCTTTTATCAAAAACTTCACTACTGTTTACTAGTTTGGGGCACCACGGTTAAAACCAACTATAATGGACTTATAAGTTTACAAAAACGTATGTTAAGAATAATGGCCAACTCGAATCACGGTAGTGAAGCCGAAAGCCTATTTGACACATTAAATATCCTTCCACGTTCTAAGCTTTACCATTATAAGCTTGGGCAGCTAATTCATAGAAACGGAGTAAGCGGCTTTGACCTCATTCCTGCAAATTCGTCTGAATATAATTTAACGACAATGAGGACATACAGACTACCATCTATTAGGAATACCTACGGAAAACAAATGATCACTTTTCAGGTTCCCCAGCTCCTAAATGCAGTCGGCAATAATTTCATAATTACTGCAAACCAAACTACACTTAAAAAAGATCTACGCTCCTTTTTGATTGCCAATGAGTTGATAATTCTATAGATATGTTGCAATACATTTTTAAATATTTTAACCAGCATTTTTGTGCATCCGCTTTTATTACAAATCTTGTATACCTTGTGATCACGTTTATTTTTAGATTTTATTGTGTGGACATGCCAGATTCCAATTTTGTATGTGCCTGGAATTCATGAATGTGTAATCAGCTTCTTCACTTTATTAATTTTTACCAAAAGTGCTTTTTTATTTTTATTTATTTTTTGTCTTGATGTCTTATTACTCTTTAATCTTTGTTTTTACGACAATGTTAACATAAACAACATCAATGTGTGCTAGTATTCCTTCTTTACAATTTTATTATGTGTGTGCATCCATTATCTCGTGTATGTATGTGTGTGTATCCATTTTATCTTGTATAAGTATTTTTTGTCTTGTCGAAGTTTAATCCTTAGTGCTTCTGCCGTTTGACTTCGCCCCCCTATTAGTAGTGTATTTTGACGTTTTACGTCAAAGAAGTAAAACGTTTTAATTAATAAATAAAAAGTAAAGCCAAAGTAACGTCTATTGCTTTTTATCCGGAACGGTAACGCATTTCTTTTATTTGCAAGTCACGAGTAACGTATTTTGTTGTGTTTTTTCGGTAACGACTACAACACTGCTTTTTAGCAACAAATCCCGCCCGTATTAATTTTTACAGAGCATACACAGAGTCAATCGCTTTCATTTACAAAGCAGGGCACCAAAACTTCTCTGAAGAGTCATTAAAGAAAACACGCCAAAAACACTTAAAGGGAAGCTGAAGCGGTTTTAAATATGAATAAAAACACCTAAGCTTAGTTAATGAGGCCTCAGCAATCACGAATAGCGTATTCGTTTGGTTATTTTCTGCGCGGATTAACCGGAAAAGCGCCTTCAAAGTAGCACCGAAGCCACGCCTCTCCGAAGCAGAGGGAAAGGGGAGAGAGGAGGAAGCCCGTCAGCCGGCGTCACAAAAGGACCGACTGGGGGACCCCGCCGCGGCTGGCCGCGCTTTCCTCGTAGGCTGCTCTAGTGTCTTTTCGAGCCGTCGTCGTTCTGCCGCTGCATAGCGCTTGCTTTGATCCGTTGACCGGTCATGCTATTCACTCAATCGCATGACGTGTTGATTGTTCTCTTGTTTGTTCACGTGTTTGCAGAATTCTCGTGGCACCGAACCAACTGACTAGTGCTGTTGCAGGATGCCGTACTCATGTGTAGCCGCCAGCTTTCACGAACAGCGTTCGTCGCAGTTGTTCTTCCCGCTTACCGTATTTTCCACTTCGTCACCGAGATTTTAAAGGGGTGGGTGGGTTTGAGCAGTACATCGTTTATTGTTCGAAACGTGTTTCGGACGGCGCATATGAAAACTATATACGTATGGGTTTGGGTCTGAAGAAGTCTCGCCTGAACCCGACGCTCTGTCAACCATCTTTGAAGGTAAGAAGGCAATACAGCGCATTAAAAGTCACAAGCAAAGGGGGAAACGTAACTAGGTAGGAATTGTAGGTCGACTGTTCTAGAAAAAAGCTATTACGCTATTATACTCTGTTTCACCTTGTGTTGTACCGCAGGGAAGGCTACAAGCGCGAGCTCCTTGCTCTAGGGCACATCTCGGCGGCACAAGCTCTCGTGCACCAAGGGCAGCTGCCAACGCTATGAGCTCGCGCTTCTTGCCTTCGCTGCGGTACAACATAAGGTGAAACGGAGTTAGAATTGTGCAGTGTGCTAGAAAAGCCGCGATCATTTAGCCGAGTAGCGAGTTTCTACTGGCTCTCTTGTGTTAAGCGCCTTATATTAGTGTTTTGGAGTTGGTTTCTTATATTGCTGAAGTGACCATATTTTCCGGACCGAAAGAAAAAAATCTTGGGTAGCCCAAGATTTTTTTTCTTTTGCCTTTAATCTACTCGGCTACCCAGTCACTTGGGAGAGGAGGGCTTGCTCTAATAAGTGGTCATGCAATTCATAATGCGACTTTCACGGTGCAACTTGTTTTAGCATATACATTTTTTTTTACAGTTGCTGACATTATTTGAGGTCACATATTTTTTAAACGTAAACATAAATTTTGTTAAATTATCCTTCCAAAGGTTCATATTCTCTTCAGGAGAGCTTTTTGGAAATACAAAGCATGTGACCTTCTCTTCTGAATTGAGTTCTTTTTTGACAAGTTACGCAGTGTTTTTCGTATAAAGATTGTGTTATGCAATTATTCTTTGTGCCATAGAAATGCGATCGGACGATGATAATGCTTGGTGGTGGTGTGATGCAGTCAACAAATCTTGGTAGAATTATGCAGATTTAGAGGCCCAGGAAGCTTTCACGATTTTGACATCATTTTGGCATCAAATTAAGGGCTGCCGGGCACACATCTCCGATTTTTCTAAAGCTATAATGGCGTAATAGTTTGTGGCAAACAAACTAAACGCAGCGGAGGGTACCGCTATCACAGGGATGGACCTTCTGCGCAGTTATTCGCATAGTGCGCAAGGACATGGCGGTGGCAGAACGGTGACCCTGTTTTATCACCCGTCTCATCTCAGCGGAAGCTCTCCCGTCGCCCGAAGCCGATTATACTATCCCTTCAAAGTTGAAACCACTTCAGAACAATGCAGCCTGCACGCTTACGCGTCCAGCAGCTGGCAAGCACGAAGGCCGATGTGTGCAGAATTCTTGTCCTCGGACGACCGTTTTGTGGAGGGTCACGCTAATCCGGCTTGAGGCGTCCCGCCAAAAGCACTCCGTCTATTGTCAACGTTTTAGGTTACAATAAGTAGCAGTCAGTACGTTCCTGATGGTATGAAGCCGGCTATGCCGGCGCCCGCGCAAGCGGTTCCTCGATTCTGCGTTTGTTACTGCGGGGGGTCATTTTCCTACTTTGCCAACGGCTGGAACGCGTACTTTGTCACGTCTAGGGTCGTTTGGACACATTCCTCTTTCGGATTCACCGAAAGATTTCGAAAAATCAGAAGCCGAACCCGATATACAAGAGCAGAAGACCCGGCGCCCGGCTACTTCCGCAAGCGACGGAGCAAGCGAGAATCGAGATGGTCCTTTTATGACGTAGTGGAGCGTCACGCGTCACTAGCCAATGGCGTGCCGCTGCGGCGATCGCTTCTCATTTCTTCGCTTTTTTTCGCGTTTAGGAATTATTTTGGGTCGAACGGTTGTGACATTTGGACTCAGCAGGCACAAACACGTCAGAATCAACCCTTAACTCATTTTTTTTCGAAAAGCTCTTCAGCTTCCCTTTAAGACTTTTACGTGTAGGAATGGCAAAGCATTCTTACACGCAGCACATTCCTACAAGCAGCATCTTCCTATCGCACACGGCGCTCGGGCGGTGACGTCACGCTTCCCCAACGCGCAGGCGCGGCGCACCCGCCTGCTTCACGGCTTCTGTGACGAAGCGTCTGCGTTGCTGCGCTTTTGTTTGTGTTTTATTTCTGAGGCATGTTTGCTTGGACCTTGAGCGGTGTGTGCTTGATGACGTATTTTTATGGCAATATTTCGGGCACAACGCCGACGCCGCCTTTTCGCGTAATGAAGCATATAAAGCTTTCGCCTTAAAAAGAAAAAAAAAGAACAGATATATTTTTTGGCGAACGCCGAAGCGACAGCGAAGTCTGCAACTTAAATAAAGATGCTTGCACGTGGACACTAAGCATAAGAATAGCATTCTAGAATTGTTAACCCAGACTTGACTTTTGCGGCCAAACTATATCGGTAATACACTAGCTGATGCCCTTCTTTCTCTGAATAGCCATGATTAAATCTTAGTGTTATTTGCAACAAAAAAAAAAAAAAAACTCGAACATTCTGTTTTGTTTATAAAAAAGGGATTCGGGAGAAGTTCCGGGAATTCAAAGCCGTTAGACTGCGTGTGTAATCAGACATGTAAGAACTTCATGGAGTATATGCACAGGAGTCGATCGAGAAAATGGAACGCGGTTTTCTGACCCGCAAAAATGAACTACGCATCGCAGAAAGCTGAAACTCCATGAGAACGCGACGCTACTGGTGGTGACAAAATGCGAAAGTTTGACAATATGACGTTACTTGGATAAAAAGAATCGAAAGAAAACCACATTTTCTCTATAAGCCTAGATCCACCTAAATTATTTATCAAACCAAGAAATGACATTGTGGGCGCCTGTACCGTCTGTTTTCGGGGTTGAAAAAAACTTGTCCGACAGGAAGAAAACAATATAGTTTTCTTGCTGACAAGTCTTTTTCACTGCAATACGCGCTAGAAGTTCCCACACTGCGATTTTCTGGCTTGATAAATATTAGACTCAGGTGGACGTAGACGTCAGCCCGTAACAATATGTGTTCTTCTCTCCTATCGTTTGATCGAGGTAACGTCATGTTCTCAAACTATCACATTTTGTCACCACCACTAGCGTCACGTTTTCACGGAGTCCCAGCTTTCTGTAATGCGTAGTTAATTTTTGCAGCCGGAAAAAAATAGGGTTTAATTTTCTCGATTGGGCCCATTATCCTAGTAAATTTAGAGTTTCAAACAGTGCGTATCATGCTAAGAGAAGCGAAAGATCTTTTAACGCGAAAGCATCAACTGTACCATGGAGCGAACCGGCGTTATCAGCTTTTGAAGCCGCGCCAAACGGCCCATAAACTCCCCTGTCCCAATGGAGCGAGGACTGTCGTCTGTAGCAGCGATTTGATGGATAGGCTCTCATTGGCTGGAACTTGTCATAGTTTCCAGAAACGAGGCTCCAATAAGCTGCCGCGCGGCGTAGTTCCAAGGAACGCCACCCCTCAGAGAAGCCCTCTCCATGGCGGCGGAGCGGCCCGGCCGCCGGTAAGAGCTGCTACCTGCAGAGTCAGCACCTCTCAGAGCACGCCCGGGAAGACCCCGGAGAGTCTGCAAGGCCAAACTTGGCGCGGCGCGGCCAATTCACGAGAGCGCGCCCACGGCCGTCGGCCGCAACTTCGGCACTAGCGAAACGTGGTCGTCCACGCCAGTACGCCGGAGACGAACTATGGGAGCGGAAGAACGAAATTGATGCTTTCGCATTCACAACTCATAAAACGTGCTTAGGTGTCCTCGGAACTTTTTATAGAGCGCAGCTCTTAGGCGCTTGTTTCCGGCTTGAGCGGTGTCGCTGTCGGCTTAACCGCGCGTTGCATTATGGGAAACGTCCCATAATGCAACGCGCGGGTCTCACTCGTCATCAGGGCGTTGCATTATGGGACGTTTTCCATAATGACGTTACACGTGACGTCACTTGTGACGTCACGAGGGTCACGAATGACGTAACGGCGGCCACGAGCGACGTCATTATGGGAAACGTCCCATAATGCAACGCGCGGGTCACGTGTTTCGTCACGAGGGTTCCAGTGACGTCACACGTGACGTCGCTCGTGACCCGCGCGTTGCATTATGAGGCGTTTCCCATAATGACGTCACGCGTGACGTCACGTGTGACGTCATGAAGGTCACGAGTGACGTCACGACGGTCACGAGTGATGCCACGACGGTCACAAGTGACATCACGACGGTTAGGAGAGTTACCAGCGATGTCACGACCGCCACGAGTGACGCCATTATGAGAAACGTCTAATAATGCAACCCGCGGGTCACGAGTAACGTCACGTGTGACGTCACGAGGGTCACGACTGGCGTCACGAGGATCATAAGTGGCGTCACGAGGGTCACGAGTGACGTCACGAGGGTCACGAGTGACGACAAGAAGGTCACTCGTGAAGGTTACCACCTTCACGAGACCTTCACGAGTGGCGCCACGAGTGACGTCACGAGGGTCACGAGCGACATCACGAGGGGCAGGAAGGGACGGGGAGCAGGAGAGGAGAAGGAGGGGAGGAGAATGAGAGAAGGAGGAGGATGGAGGAGGAGGAGAGGGTACGGAGGAGGAGGGGCATACCCTCCTCCTTCTCAAGAGCTGCTGCGCTCTTATTCGGTTTTACATGGAGTTGTAAACGTCTCATTTTTTTGTGTGTGTTTCTTTCTTTTGGTTATGTAAACCTGTGGCGCTTGAAAGGAAACTAGAACACCGCAGCTGGCAAAATAGATCCGCACGCTGAAACAAAGAACATAAATTTACAAAGTAAATGAGAAAATCAAAGATCGCCACAAGCGGAAAAACAATTTCGACCGAAGTTGAAATGCAACCGGATTTTTAGAAAAATAATCGCAAACCCTTTTGAAACTATAGTGAGGTCGTAGTAATGCATAAAGTGACCGCGTGTTTACGAGACACTGATAACAAAAAAAAAAAAAAAAGTCGTAGTCTAACGGCGTTACTTATGAAGTAGAAATCACGTTCAGAATAAAAATAAAATAAAAATATTGCAATTATAACTTCTTCCGACAGTTCTCTACCTTCAAACACTCCCTAACCTTGTTGGGTTTACGTGAATTGGAATTCTTGGAGTAGAGATACGTACACGCAAAAAAAGCAGTTGTATATCAGATCCGCCTATTCAATATTGCATAAGAAAGGTGGATAGACAGTGTTTTTGCACATTCATTATTTGTGTATGAGAAGACTCTATAAGCAAGGAACACTGTTAGAGCGTTCAGAACCTTCCCAAACCAACTGTGCAAAAAAAGAAAGCCGTGCTAAATAGGTTATTTCGGAAGTTGGACAGCAGCGTCGTGTCTTGTTAACTTCTTCCTACAAGTGGGCAGAGCTTATTTTCAAGGATAATAGATCATCTCACAAGTAGGAAGCGAATTATTTTTTTCTAAATTCCCAGATATCACATCTCGGTTGTCTTGTAGGATGCATAAGGAGTGAACGAAGTGCTCTAGATTAGCCAATGCACGGATTGATACTCGAATAATAAATATGAGGGGTGTGACCACCCCTCGGACCCGTGGGCACAAAAAAAAAAAAAGAAACTCAAATTAAATATTTTCAGCATAGAGAGCAATTATTTACAGAGGTAAAAATGTCGTTCTTATTTCGTCCACCTTGCTTACGAACACGTGTGGCGCTTGACTGAAAACTAGAGCACTGCGGCAAGGAATATAGAACAGCGCATATGGCAAAGTTCAATACACTTCTAATATAAGCGCACACGGCCTTCCCTACTTCCCTACTTCAACGCGGAGCTCTTATGATTTTGTTATTTTACAACTGATGTTTTTTGTGTTTTTTTTTAACACGCAGGTTTTGCCCCTTTTTGCTTTTTAGTATATGACTTTAAAAGGTTCAACGATTTAAAATAAGTATGATCGTGCGAATAAACCGATTGACGTAAAAAAGAGTGCTCAACTTACTTCATGTCACTCAGTATATGTCGCACTTGAAATAATGTCGAGAATGCAACTTTTCCGAAAGAACAAAAATGGATTCTCCATGGTTGAATTCGTGAAAACTAGAGTGAACTACAAGCGACTGAGTGAGGCGAGCCACAGGCTGCGCTCATGCTTTCAGTTGCACCTCAAAACGTTGAAAGCGATCGGTGGAATCAAGCCACTTCGATCGCAGCGCCACCTTCGCTGCGATCAAAGTGAGCGACAACGCAGGTCAAGGTCATATGGGCAATATAGCCCCTTAGGGGCTATATTGTATTTTTTTATGATTTTGACGTCAGAGGTAACGCCAAAACAACACGTCACGACGAGGTAACGTTTCGACGATGACACGACGTTATCGTCGACTACGACGTTACGCGACAGCAAGATGCTGTCGTAAGGCCGTCGTGACATCGCATCGCGTCGAGGACGACGCCGCTTCGCGACATCAAGTCGCTGTTGTAACGCGGTCGTGACATCGCGTCGCGATAAGGCCGACGCCGTTACGCGACATCAAGTCGCCGTTGTAACGCGGTCGTGATATCGCGTCGCGTTGAGGACGACGCCGTTAGGTGACATAAAGTTGCCGTTGTAACGCAGTTGTGACATCGCGTCGCGATGAAGACGACGCCGTTACGCAACATCTAGTCGCCGTTGTAACACGGTCATGACGTCGCGCCGCGTCCAGGACGACGTTGATGTGGTCGTCGATACCGACGTTGACGTGGACGATCCACGCAACGTCAAACATCGCTATAACGTCAAGTTAACGTCTTCATGACGTCGTCGTCAACGTCAACGTAACAAAGACGTCACGACGAAATCTTGACGTTGTGTAACGTCGTCGTTGTCGACGTTGACGTCGACGTCGTCGTGACGTCGAGTTGCGTCATGTCGACAACGACGTCGACGATCTAACACTAGCGTCTTTATAACATAGCATTGACAAGGACGCCGTCATCTTGACGTCGCGTCACGTCTTCGTCAACGTCAACGTTGACATCGACGTCATTACCACCGCAATATGACGTCAGAGCGCAGTCTTGATGGCGTGTAACTCGCGTTTTCAACGTCGAGGACGACGTTGATGTTAAGGCGTTGACGTGATGTCGCATGGCGTCGTGACGACAAGTCAGCTCGTGGTGACCTTAAGTATTGACATGACGCCTAACGTCTACGTTGTATAAAAAATATAGCCCGGCGCTCTGTTGTTTTAATGACCTTAATCAGTGTGCGCGTCGAGCCTGGCGTTCGAACGCAACGCGTTTTTTAAAGGGGCACTCAAGTTGTTTTGGGGGAAGCTACTTTTTGGTGCGATGGCGTTAAGGAAGTGTCAGTGAATGAGTATCTTCAGTTTTAGAAGGAAGAACTGCCTATTGATCACGCAGGAATAAACTGCGTGCGGTCTCTTTTCTGTTCCTGCGCTGACCAATGAAATTATCGTATGTCTGAAAATTTTGGCGGCCTTTGTGAAGTTTCGCTAAAGAAACAATTTTCAGTTCATTTAGATATGTTGTGCATGATAATTTCACAAGACGTACAATAGTTATAGTTTAGAATACGTGATACTGCAATTATCGTTTCACAAACAAGGGACTACGTTTTCTCCTTGCCTTCCTCCGCGGGGGGGGGGGGGGGGGATTTTTCGTCTCCTCAGGATGCGCGGAAGCGCACGTATCATGAACTCGCACCTCGTTGCATGCCGGTCATGCCGGGCTCCTTCTATCTGCAAACCTGGCGTCGGTGGTGATCGTTGGCGTGGTCGGCGTGGTGGAAGCTCATCGTTCCGCGTAAAAGCGCTATCCTTGACTGTGAATTTTCGTCGTGTGTCGCTATGATATCCGAGCACGTACTAAAAGGGAAGATCCACCTACTCGTGCGGCGATGTCGTGGTGGCACTCTCAAGACAGCAGAAACGCCCGTGCCGTCGTGTTTGTTTACTTCAACTACAGTGGTGCTTTCTAAGCATTTGTTTCCTCGAACATTGCCCGGATTTCTTATTGGGCGCATTTCATGCGTGTGCTCAAGTTCAAGGTATTACTGGCGCGTACCGTATAAAGGATGCGAATTTTCACGCGTTTTCATCACCGTAGAAAAGTGATTAGTGTTAGCAATCCTGAACTCTCGCAACGTCTCTCTGATAATGAAATCATATTTCTACGTTGCTATATCGCTGCTAAGATTACATTATCTTTTATAATTGTAGAAAAGACGTGTGGCGATATTTGTACTATTAGCAAAGTCGTGATCGTCCAAGACGGCGTACTGAATCTTTTTCTTTTCTTTTTTTCATCCACTGTACCTTGCAAGCCTATCATGAAAAAAAAAATAATAAAGCTTTAGGCTATAGAAAACTGTCCGTCTATATTCTGTTACGGCATTGAGTGGCAGTGCGTCCCCTTTTTAGATGCGCCGCTGATACAGCTGACGGCGGCGTAGGAGCGGTCGCCGTGCTGCCGACCCGCTGCGCTTGTTGCAGTGGTTGCAGGTGTGTGTACGCGCGGCGCAGATCGGTCGTTCCGGTCGCTCCGGTTGCAACGGACGCAGTCGTAGATAACGCGCTCGTTGCACATGTCTGACCCAGCCTGCCGTCCTCCCGAGGCGAAAGTCAACGTGGCGACATCGTTTTTCATCACGTACCAGAGGTTACGCTGCGATGCCAAACGTTTGTTCGGCTACGGCTTGCCCCAACCGCAAATCGAAGAACGCCCGAAAAGGTCTGCGTTTCGTCGTCCTCGGAACCCAAACACGAATCGAAGCGCTGCTATCGTCCACATCGCACTTCGGAGTGGCGCCATAGGAAATCATACCCAGGTCGGCTGCCCGCCGAAGAATTTCAACCTCTAACGGCGTCAGGTCCTCGAGCGTAGAGAACTCCGCCATGATCGAAGCTCGAATGACAAAGAGTTCGGCCGATGCGGCTACCTTTGGATCACTGCTCGACGGAACGTCGTCCAACGCCATTGGCCCGAGATCCTTTTGATAAGCGTGCGATGACCCATGAGAGTGGTTTCGTTTTCGGATGGATCAGAGGTTCGGCGGCCTTCAATTACATTTTTATTAAAGAAATAATAACGTATGACTATATTTTTTGGTTTTCGGGGATATTTAGGGCGTCTAGATTCAGTTGTCATCGTCAAAACACAAACTCAAAAACCACTTGAGTGCCCCTTTAATTAAAAATGGCTAATCCAAACCACTTCGCTCGTAGCACCTCTCGGGCGCTACGAGCGAAGTGGCTTGGATTAGCCGTTTTTTCAACATGTGGAGGTGCAGAAAAAGCACTCCGGTAGCCCCACTTCTCCTTTGTAGTACACTCTAGTGAAAACATAAGGTAGAACAGTGCTAAACAAAACGAAATTGACCAGCGGAGCGAGGGCCCTGGCGTACCATGCTGCGACATCTGAAGGGACAAGATGTGCAATCTGGTTTCGCGAGTCGCATATGCGCCTAGCTAAGCCAAGCAGTCAGCGGCTGTTCGAGCTGGGGGCGCAGAACCCGATATGTGATTACTACAAAGCATGAAGTTCAAGCTTAACCGATTTTTTGTAATCATCGCGTGCCACTCTCATTTGTTTCTCCTTCAAGATGTAAAGTTATATTGCCCCATACATACATATATATATATATATATATATATATATATATATATATACATATATATATATATATATATATATATATATATATATATATACATATATATATATATATATATATATATATATATATATATATATATATATATATATATATATATATATATATGGGGCAATATAACTATACATATATACATATATATATACAACGGGCATGGTGCCGGGAGGCCGAAGGCGTGGGTATATAACTGCGAAGAAAAAAACCCTTGGTGAAAACAGCAGCAACGGACGATTTAATCTTCGACATTTCGGCCGGAGTCCGGCCTTCGTCAGGACTCCGTACTCCAGAGTCCTGGTCTGTTGTAATGAGCTTAGACTGTATATCTTCGAATTTCGCCCTATAAAGGGGTGTCGAAACAGGATACTACAAAAATCGTCGGGCGACACGGCTCCGACAAATTGTGCGGCACTCCACTTCTGGCCGTTTTTCTTTGCCGGGGGGAACCTTCCCCCCGTCAAATCTCCCCCTCGCTTCCTCCACGGCGGCCTTGATCTGCTCAGAGAGAGCCACTCACACACTCTGTTGGCTGTCGGTCAACCGCTCGAGGCCTCGGCCATTTTTCAGGTCCCAAAAACGGGAAAGAGAATGACACGAAGGTGTCATTCCCTTTCCCTGCGAGAAGCGAAACGCATTTTGACGTCAAATCTGACGAGCCCCGACAAAAAAAAAAAAAAAAAAAAAAAAAATGGAGGAGGCGAGAAAATTTGTGTTTTTGGCTGGTCCACAAAAATCGTTGGGCGGCACGACTCCTGCAAAAAATTGTCGAAATTGAAGCGTCCACTTCAATTTGAACGATTTTTGCAGGAGTCGTGTTGCCTGACGCTTTTTGTAGTGTCCTGTTTGGACAGGCCTGAAGTCTTCGTTCTTAGTACCCCAGTTCTGGCCTCAAACGTTAAAAAGCTCCCTTGAGAATTACCAAACAGTTTCTTTCCTTATTTCTTGTTTTTGTAACCTATACATAGTTAAAACTGATTTCTCCTGCATACTTCCTTCCCGCGTCTCTTTCTGCATTCTGAGTCCGTTTCGTCCAATTTGTGTTCGAGCTTTTCGTATATAGGAACTTGTATACCTTAGCTGCCCACCATATCTGCTCCGTATCAGTTAGCCTTTGGTCAAACTTGTTGCCTCTCTGTTCTCAAAGGATGCCCAACTCATATCCCCCTGTACCCCTTCATTTGATGTGTTACCATGTCCCCCTAAAGCTGACCTACCTACACCCCTTTGCCTTACCTCTAAGCTTGACTGTACTTTCTATTTTATACACAAGACTGCATTACCGAAAGTCAATCTTGGTACTATTGCTCCTTCCATACCCTCCCCCATAACTTCATATTTATTAAAGTTCCACAGTGATCTGTGTTTCATAATAGCCGAATTTCTTTTCCCCTTCTTTATTACAATAGCTTCATGTTCATTCAGATATTTTCCTCCCTTATTTAACCATACACCCAGATATTTGTAATTTTCTACATGTTCTAAAGCAGTGTCTTCCATCTCCAGAGGTTCCCCCTTCGTGTCGTTATGAACTAGTATCCCTGACTTGTCCCTACTGAAGTGTAGGCCTAAAGTGTCCCCTTTCCCGCCACAAATTCTAATTAGTCCCTGCATTGTCTCTCGGCTCTCTGCTACAAGCAGTGTCATCTGCAAAAATTAGCCCTGGTAAAACTTGACTTACTTTTTTCCCTCTCTCCATGTAAGTCGGATCAAATCCCAAAGTGCATTGCTCTAATCTTTTTTCCATTTCACTAAGGTATATCATAAACAGCAGGGGAAACAATGGGCAGCCCAGCCTAAGTCCTCTTTTTATTGCTGCTGGTTTTGTGGTTTTGGCTTCCCAAGTTATAACTACCCTGTTATCTGCATATATATGTTCTAAAAACTTAATCAAATTTTCATTTAGTTCATATCTTTTCAGTTTATCCCAGAGTTTTGCCCGATTCACATTGTCGTATGCTCCTTTGATGTCCAAAAATGCCAGCCATAAAGGCATGTAATGACATTTTCCAGGGTTGTTATTTTTGGCACATGCTGTGAAATACCGAGCAAGCGCCCACTTAAAAGTTGGAGATAGTCATGAAAATATTGGGATAACTGCTTGTCATATCCAAGAGCAGAAAAGCGGAAGCATGTGGCAGGGTAGGCCCGTTTGATCCAACGGAACGGTATAGAAGCAGTTCAAGGGTCTGACAGAACTTTTTTTTTAAGGTAGCTGCGCTGCTCTCGTCAAACCTGCTTTGCACTGGCACGTGCAAGTAGAGATTCACCACCTTGCACCGGAAGCACCTGATGGATAACATTTCAATTAGCTCAGTAGGCTTAGACGTTTCCTGGGGTATGGAGGCTTGATTTCTCCCTTGTCTATTATACTTCAAACGTGTCAAGAGTAGAGGGCGGGCACTTCTTGTGATATGGGCGCATGCTTGGTATTTTATGATAAGTTTTGAATTGTCGCAGTGGCCGTGGACATTGTCTGCAGAACTCCTAGTTTACAGGGGGAAATCACAATTTCAGTCTCAAAAGATATTTAGACTTGCAAATCTTTCAGGAAACTGCGTGCTCTGGGTGAACACAAAGTAGGGGAACAAAACTTTAATTTGATATACTGCAAGCTGGGCACCACAGATCGCAGGTTAATTGGTGTTAAAGTGTTTTTTTTTTGTGTTTTTTTTTTTGCTTCAGTAAAGAATGCGCATAACTATTGGGTATTGGACGTAATGAGGCACCTGTCGGCTACAACTTCGTTCCCAGGCTCTGGATCTCTGAGGGCCTCAAGAACGAGCCTGTCCGCAGGCTCCAAGTCCTCGGGGACTACGCAGTCATCCATCGTTCGCGCTGCACAGTTTTCGTCTTCCAGAGCGCACAACAGCTGGTCGTTCTCGTAGGTTGGGAAGTAGTACCTGTGGAACATGTGGAAACGTCGGCCGGAGTCCGGCCGAAACGTTGAAGATTAAATCGCCCGTTGTTGCTGTTTTCACCAAGGCTTTTTTTTCTTCCCAGTGATATATATATATATACAGGGTGTTTCAGAGAACTCAGGCCAAATCGCTCCTGCGAAAACTACTCATCGCAACGAAAAAAGGCTTGTGTCGTTTTGGTCCTTGGCCCGGGGCCCATTTAGGAAAATTATAAAGTCCGGGATAATTAAGTTGTTAATTATTTTTGCGTAATTAACTTTTTTAATGTTGTGTTTAAGGGCATGGTTTCAATTAAAAAATTGCTCAGCATCGTCAAAAAACACTAAATCAACAAATTGCAGAACGATATATAAGGCACACAAAGCATTTTATGGCTTTCTGAAAAACCCCACAAATTCGACGGGTTTTTAAGTTTCAGTTTGCTATTGGAGCGCATCTTGGCCCCGACGGCACCGCGCCCCGTGGAGAAATAGCGTAACCAACCTCTGCTGCGCTGTCATCGCGCGACGCAGTAGAGGCTGGTTGCACTATCTCTCCACGGAGCGCGGTGCCGTCGGTGCCAAGATGCGCTCCGATAGCAAACCGAAACTTAAAAACCCGTCGAATTTGTGCGGTTTTTCAGAAAGCCGTAAAATGCTTTGCGTGCCTTCTATCGTTCTGCAATTTGTTGATTTAGTGTTTTTCGACGATGCTGAGCAATTTTCTAATTGAAACTATGCCCTTAAACACAATATTAAAAAAGTTAATTACGCAAAAATAATTAACAACTTAATTATCCCGAACTTTAATAATTTTCCTAAATGGGCCCCTGGCCCAGGACCAAAACGACACAAGCCTTTTTTCGTTGCGATGAGTATTTTTCGCAGGAGCGATTTGGCCTGAGTTCGTCGGATTTTTGGTTCTCGACTTACGAATTTTAAGAGGCCGCGGCGGAAAACAGTGTTTTTCACATCCGTCGTGGGTTGGATGTTTCGCTCACTCTTCCGCCGTGAATTTTCAGTCCATTTTATATTAAATTTTTTCACGCACTCTGTGAGCACAGGTAAACGGCTCTAATACCATAAAATAATTTTAGGCGTTTTGCTTTTTTTCTGTAAAAATGTCAAAAACGCCCCCTCGGTTAATTGTTGACGAACTTTGACAATTAAATACTGGCGATCTACTTGGGTTACCTCAATACTTTTTATGTCTATGGAGAGCCCAAAACACGCTCTTTGTAGATATTATAAAATCACTCAGCTGTATAAAATTCTATTTGCGGTACGTTTACGTTAATGTTATGCGAAAACCAAAAAGTGACAATTTTAAAATCGATTTTCTAAAAAAAAAACATTTTTTTTTCGTTAAAATGTAGATATGATAGTTGTCTACTCGAAAAGCAAGTAAAACAAAGTGTGTATTTTGTTAGTATGTTCTATATTTAAGCATCAATATCGTACAAAAACGTGTTTTTACGGCTCGAAACGGACTTGCGAATTGCGCGTCTTTACAAATTTGGAGATATTTTTTGCCTTTCTTCAACGTTCCCACATGAAAATGAAATACAGTATTTTCACCCTGTTATATTTATTGATGATTTCACTTTTATGATAGGCGGCAAGCTACATTGGAGGAGTTCAAAAGAGAAAGCAACACTTCTTAACAGACCAGCAGGCGTCGTAAATGTTTAATGTGTAGAAATCGGCAGACGTCGTATGGATTCGGGGCCTTCATTGGCTTATATGTACGTACCGCCCTTTCGGAACCGGCAGATGACCACGACCTTTCGCGCTTGTTGTGTTAGATAGGACGGCCCGTGACAGTAAAGCGAGCAGCGCACCCTGTGTCACGAGGAGTGAAATGGTACGAATGTGTCGTTGACGCGGCGAACAGTGACGGCCACCCTGGAGGAGTCAGTCAGTCGAAAGCAAAGGAAGTGTTGCCTGGGAGGATGAGGACACCACGGCCTTACAATATCGACAGTCAACAACAGTTCTGCCGGCCAAAACAACGCCGCGAGCGCGCTAAAACCGGCGGCGCGGGACAAAAATCCCGCAGACGCACAGACGAAGATCGGCCGGTTTCGTTAGGGATGTCGGGAAATTTTGAAACCAGCCATTCGTGCGCGCGTGAAACGATACCGCGTATTTGCCGAAAATTCGAGCGCCCTATCCTTGAAACGGCCGTGCTCCATCTCTCTCCGCGGAGATCCGATAGCACCGAAAGGTTATCTCTTTTGGAAACAGCAAAGCCCAGAGACTAACATTAAAAACAAGCGTGTTGGTAAATATATTTCTGTTTATTCTGTCCGAAGACTAGTTGGGTCGAAGTCAGCCTCCTTGTCAACTATAACCGTTTTCGAAGAGTGGTCTTCTCCCGAGATGAAAATTTAGCATTAAGGGAAGGGGAAAGAGAAAGTTTGAGTGCGGTAACTACCTCGAAAGCTCCTCTTCCGATATGAAGCTCGAGGCATGTTACGTCTCGGTTACCTTCTCGCGCATCGCTGCTCGAATATATTCTTCACTTTGTTCCGCAGGGCCACTGTTCCGCACAGCCGTCGTGGCTGTGCGGAACAGAGTGAAGAAAAGATTCGAGCATCATCTGGACACCATCATCCTGCCAGGCTTCAGTGTCGTGGGACTGGACTCGGCGTCGGTCAGTTTAGACGTTTTTTTTTTATTATTTCGTGTGTGTTTCTTTGTTCCGCTGAGCTTTGTTTCTCGGTTGAGGTTCTGCTGAACGTTTTTTGTTTTTTTTTATGTTTTCTTACTAACTGTTTGTTAGCATTGTTTAGTTGTTGGGTTTATTTCGTCATGGCGTAGCAGCCTGAGGTGCTGTAGAGCGTGTTCGCACGCATTTGGTTGCGTCCCGTTTCGGGAATGCCCGGAGGAGTTGGTTTTTGTTCTTGCCGTGTGAGGCTGAGTTTTTCCATCTTGATTAAATTTTTTTATTTTTATTTTACCTTTACGTGTCGTCGACTTCTTTGTCTGACTCTCCACCAGGCGTGGACCTATCGCATTGGCACCACTCGAACCTAAATCTTTTATCTTTTTAACGCTATTTTCGTTAAGATCGGGGTTGGGTAATATTATACTTATTTATTTATTTTTATTCCCTACCCCTCTCCGTGACAATTTCTCCTTGTGTTTCGGACCGTTTCTGTGTCTTTACGTTTGTCTATTACGGAAGTGAAAGGCCATTCCCTGGTGATCTGTGCGATGTGCGGTGAACAAACTTTAGCGTTTAGTTTCGGAAAGAATTGTATATAATATATCGATGATGTGGTGACTTTCTATGTCTTAGTAATATGACAGCTAATAGCTAGTTGTGCTAGTTTACAGTGAAAGTTTTATAAATCGAAACAATACAACGTCTGTGCCTCTTCGATATTGAAGGTCTACTCGGCCTGCTGATTTTATTAGATATGTTTCTCGTGGTTTCCCGCGCTTATAAAAACATAAATAACTATTCAATACCACAAAATGCGTTTATAATTGATTACAAAACGCAGACAAAATTCAAAAAAACTTTTTCAGAATTCATAGAAACGCACGGGTCGCTATGCCTGACTTAGGTCTTGCAAAACGAAGACGTCTTTTTCTGATATTGAGGCTAAAATATAAACCATACAAACAAAATACACACTTTCTCGACTTGCTTTTCGAGTAGACAACTATCATATCTACATTTTAACGAGAAATATTGGCACTTTTTGGTTTTCGCATAACAATAACGTAAACGTACCGCAAACTAAACATTATACAGCTGAGTGATTTTATAATATCTATAAAGGGCGTGGTTTGGGCTCTCCATAGACATAAAAAGTATTGATGTAGCCCAAGTAGATCGCCAGTATTTAATTGTCAAAGTTTGTCAACAATTAACCGAGGGGGCGTTTTTGACATTTTCCCAGAAAAAAAGCAAAACGCCAAAAATTATTTTGAGGTATTAGAGCCGTTTACCTGTGCTCACAGAGTGCTTGAAAAAAGTTAAATAATGTGGACTGAAAATTCACGACGGGAGATCGAGCGAAACATCCAACCCATGACGGATGTGAAAAACACTGTTTTCCGCCGCGACATCTTTTAAAATTCGTAAGGCAGGAACCAAAAATCCGACGAATTTGCGATTTGTGGCTACTGCGTTTTTAGAGACGGCGCCATAACATATATTTTTTTCAGCGAAATAAAAAGTTCGACCTTTTTTATATACAGGGTGTTTTTTTTTTCGCTGCACCAAATTTAAAAAAAAAAAAAAAAGGGAACGTGAGATAGAGTAATTTGAGCCCTGGGGAAGTGTTAGTGGCCATGGCGGCCTCTAGAAAAAAGGTAAAATTAGGTAATTATTTTGCTAATTAACTAAAATGTTTTAACTAACTTTGTAATTTTTCATTTGAGGGCACCTAATGTATTTACAGGATTGAAGATGGGCCACAGTATGGTCTAACCGTGTCCTCAAATTTGGATAAAAAAATTCCTAGTAGGCGCTACAGGGTAGAGAAATGTCAATTTGGTGAATGGCGTCAAACCGAAACTAAACAGGAAGGAGCGCCGGTAAAGTTATAGCTCCGCCCTTCCGGGCATGCGATTCGTCATTATCAAGGCCGGTTCCACTTGCTAGGCGAGCCGGCCGCGATAATGACGAATCGCGTGCCCGGAAGGGCGGAGCAGTAACTTTACCGGCGCTCTTTCCTGTTTAGTTTCGGTTTGACGCCATTCACCAAAGTGACATTTCTTGACCCCGTAGCGCCTACTAGGAATTTTTTTATCCAAATTTGACAACACGGCTAGACCATACTGTGTCCGATCTTCAATCCTCTAAATACACTATGTGCCCTCAAGTGAAAAATTAAAAAAGTTAGTTAAAACATTTTAATTAATTAGCTAACTAATTACCTAATTTCACCTTTTTTCTTGAGGCCGCCATGGCCACTAACATATCCCCAGGGCTCAAATTACTCTATCTCACGTTCTCTTTTTTTGAAAATTTGGTGCAGCTAAACAAAAACGCCCAGTATATATATATATATATATATATATATATATATATATATATATATATATATATATATATATATATATATATATATATATAAACAGCGAAAACCGAAGACATTTTATTTATTAAGTTTACAAGAAGGGCACACGTGACATGCACTACACATTTATATCGTATGTGTGAAAAAGTCTTTATTTATTTATTTATTTATTGATATTTCTGTCTCCTATTTCAGGTGACGTGGTTGGAGTGGTTTACAACATATGGTGCACAAAAACAATAATAAAAAAACAGCAGGTAACAAGCACAAGGATATTCGTTTTAGCTGATCCAAAAACACACGAAGAGTTAAACATGTGAAAAAACAGAGTTATACAACGGCTATCTTCATTGCAAAAAATTATAAAGAAGCATCAGATACAAGAATCACAAAAATCGCGAAGTTTATTAAAGAAGCACGACTCTGGTGATGCTGTTAATATATCGCTTGGCAGGGAGTTCCAGTCGTGAAAAGACCTTGGAAAAAAAGAATACTTAAATGCATTAATCCGACAGTTGAATTCTTTGAGTGTTTTGCAATGATAACTTCGCATGGGATAATTTTGAGGGGCGGGTGAAATATATTTAGAGATGTCGATTTTGAACCGGTTGTTTAATCAATCAAATAGGAACTTTATTTGCGTAAACATTTAGAGATGTCGATTTTGAACCGGTTGTTTAATCAATCAAATAGGAACTTTATTCGCGTAAACATGCGTCTATTCTTTAGTAAGTTCACCCCAGAAAGGGCGTACAGTTCAGAGATGGGAGATTTTCGCTGAAATTTATTATGAATGAAGCGTAAACATTTTCTTTAAACATTTTCAAGGACGTTTATGTTGGTACTTGTAAACGAATCCCAAACCACCAAAGCGCATTCTAGGATAGGTAATATAAAAGTTTTATAGGCTGTCAATTTGACGTCGGAAGAGGCATGTTTTAAATTTCGTCTTAAGTACCATAACTTGGATAGTGCTTTGCGCGCAGTAGACATGATATGATTGTTCCAGCGTAGGTCATTCGATATAATGACACCCAAGTATTTATAAGAAGTAACTTCGGCTAGTGAAGTACTATTAATGGAATAATCGAAAGAAAGACGGCTTAATTTACGAGTTATAGGCATTCGAACACACTTCTTGACATTCAATGACATCTGCCACGAGTCGCACCAGTGCGATATCTTGGACAAGCAGGTGTTTAGTAGAGTCTGGTCACGTATTTCATTGACTTCTGTAAATAAAACCACATCGTCCGCGAACAGTCGAACACGTACTGGAATATTAGCGGTTAAATCGTTTATAAAAATTGAGAACATCCGACCCTTGTGGAACACCCGATAAAGCAGGGACTAATGATGATTCGCTCGAGTTGATCTGTACATACTGTTTTCTGTCCTGTAAGTACTTCTCGAGCCAGCGAAAGCTACCTTCGTTTTGAACAACTGATTTAAGTTTAAGGAGAAGTTTACTTTGTGATACTCTATCAAAAGCTTTAGAGAGCTAGGAATATGACGTCAATTTGCTTGGATCGATTCAGTATATTTGCGAAATCATGACTGTTTCAAGTAACTGTGTCCTAGTAGAAAGGCCATGACGGAAACCATGTTGATTTGAAAAGAAAAAAGAATTGTTTTCTAAGTAATTCGCGAGGTGTTTAAAAACAATATGCTCTAGCAGTTTCGAACAGTAAGGAAGTAATGAAATAGGCCTATAGTTTACCGGGAGTAGCAGGGAGCCAGTTTTGTGAACGGGAATTACTTTTGCATATTTCCACTCAGCAGGAATGAGTGACTCTGTTAAAGAACTTTGAAAAAATAATGTAAAGATATTTCGAGGACCCCTCAGCGTATCGAATCAAAAATGAATTTGGAATACCGTCAGCACCAATGGCTTTCTTTGCTGGAAGATTAAGCAGAGCTGAGAATATTCCTTCTGTAGAGATAATGATATCAGGTAACGTTGATAAAGTGGACAGCTGATCGAAACAAGGCACGGTGCCGTTATCCGTAGTGAAGACAGAAACAAAATATTCGTTCAAACCTTCTGCGATAGCGCTATCATCGTCTACCAGACTGTCTGAAACGCAAAGCGTGGAAATCCTTTTCGGGCAGGCGATAACGCCCTCCAGAATTTATTAAGCGATTCTTTCAAAAGTGTTTGCAGAGTGACACTATTGAATCGAAACTTGGCGAGGCGAATCATTGCGTTAAGTTGTCTTCTCATTTCAGAGATAGGTAAAGATTTTTTGCATTTCCTAACAAGATTAATTCTCCGTTTCAAGTGCAGAATGTCACGAGTTATCCACGGTTTATGCTCGCGTGCAACTTTAGTGCTCATCGGAACAAAACGGTGTAAACACTCAAGCACAACCTCCTTAAAGAAGCACCAAAGCAGGTCAATAGAACAACCGTCTCAACACATATTTAAAAACGTGTCAAGGGAAAGTTCCAGCGCGTCAATAATGGACTCATCCTCAGCTTTGGAGAAATTAAAAATAAGCGTGGGATTATTCTGTTTATGCGGTGATTGTTTAGTTCAAGAAGTTGAAATTTCAACCACCACCATATGATGATCAGAAATGTCTTCCACTACGTTACACTAATAGTTGCGTGCCGCAATCGCGTCGGATATGAACACAGGGTCGAGTATGGAATTAGAAGACGCAGTAATACGTGTAGGACCGTTTACAATTTGAAGTAGATTATTTTTGAAGGCTATGTCAATTAGTAGGGAAGTATTGGGACAGTCCGTGGAATTGCTACTGAGAGATTCCCAATCAACTGAAGGCAAATTAAAATCACCAGCCATCAAAAAGAGCCGGTGTTTTTGTTTAATTTTGTAAACAAAATCAGTAAGCACCTCACGAAAGCATGGACATACATTCGGAGGTCGGTAAACGACACCTATAACGATTGCAGGAATAAAACTAGTTAATTTTAGCCACAGTGACTCAATTTCCAAAACTTTATCAAGTACTACAAAATTTAAATGATTTTTTAAGATTATGGCAGCGCCACCGCCACGAGATTCTCGGTCATTCCGAAGTATGTTATATGAAGGAGGAATTATCTCGGAATCTGTGATTGCCTCGTGTTACCATGTTTCCGTCACGGTGACATCAGGATCATATAGTCATGTAGCACGCATTCAAGATCAACAACTTTAGTTACCAGACTTCTGGCGTATTATTTATCAGTTTTAACGTGTTTGAACAAAAATCGTCATGTCACGGTGACAAAATACCTTCATCAGACTCTCGTGTTCTGTTTGGTCTAGAAACGCCAACTCTGGCATCGTTTACATCACTCCACTCACAAGTAAGACCGTTAACCTTCATTTTATTATATACGAGGGTGACTATTTCCCTGTTTCCTGTTCTGGGCTGCGTTGTCCCATAACGTTTTGCGAAGTAGCCGGACTGGCTTGGAGTAGTCATCGGAAATAGAAATTCCAGTATTTGTTTAGTTTACGCGCATTTTTGAAGATACTCGTTTTTTCATTGAAATCACGAAGGTGTAGGAGGACAGGCCGTGGCTCAGTTCCCTTACTGTAACCCAGTCTGTGTATCCTTTCAATGGAAGAAACGGTCACATCCAGCATGCCATCAAAAACGTCAGTGCAAAACTTTTGCCTTACTTGAACAGGGTTCTCCCGAGGGTCTTTGGGTATGCCGTAAGCAATTACATTATTGCGTCGGCTACGGTTTTCAAGGTCATCAACTCTATTTTCCATTTGCGAAATTGCTGACGTAAAGTGGGGAACGGTTCCAGATAACTCAGAAATCCTAGTTTCGTAATTCTCAAAAGATTTCGCCGTGCCTCTGACCTCGTCAATGGTCGCTTCGATAGTAGATAGCCGCTTGTTAATGCCATTAAACGACTCCTTTAGGCTTAGTTGTTCCTTTCGCATTTCTTTTATGTTCTTGGTAACATCCTTCTGACTTTTTAGGATCTCCTGTATTGCTTCCGTATTTGGGCCGGGGTTAGTCTCAACGTCTCCTGCTAAGAGTAACCACAACTGCACTGGATGAACACAATCTGCGAGGATACAGACGAATGTGCCGGGGCATGGCAGCACTATGAGACAGACATCGTTACTTCTGAATTCATGGTAATCCAAATACGTTATACTGACTTGCGTGATCAGGAAGAACAGTTTAGCCGTCATGCTCCGTGTTGTGCTGCCATGCCCACTGGCGAGATCTTCTCGGAGCGAGGCTTTTGTAGGCGAAGGCGCTGGCATCGGGAATGAATGTGACGTCACGAAGCCACGGGGTCCGGGCGCATCCTGATGATAGAAGAATGCTGACGCAATGTCTTGACGCCGCACTTAGAAGTTGAACACGGGCCAGATGCAGGATCGTGTTCAGCGAGTATCAGCAACAGCTGCGTGATCAGGAAGAACAGTTTAGCCGTCATGCTCCGTGTTGTGCTGACATGCCCACTTAATAATAATAAGAGATGAAAGAAACACAAGGGTCAGGTCAGCTAGGCTTAAGCCGTCGGTGCTGTCCTGGGGTGGGGGATGGGGATTAAGTGAAGGGAGTCAGGTGAGCCTCCTTAATGAAGCGAGGGAGGAAGTCGAATAATTCTTTTTATGCTTGGGTGAGCCGGATGGTCTGGTCCATTCCGCCAAGCTCTTGGGTCATTGATCCTCGGGAATGGTTTGTAAAATGTCTTCTTTTTTCTCAGAAATATTTATGCAGTCCCGGAAAACGTGATTTTCTGAGGCCACGACCTTGCAGTGGTGGCAGAAACTTTCGTTCATGTCGTCTGCGGGGTCTGCGTTTTCTTCGGTATAACTTTTCTTTTCAGTCGTTGCTTGTTCCAAGCGTACATTGCTGTACGTTTAGGTACCATGGCGGTTCCCGTGCGCAGTCGCCTTAAGCAGACCCTGTCCCATCGGGAGTAGGGTTCTTTCGGCAAAGGGTGTGAGTCCGCTTTTCTGAGCGCATAGAGCCTCTCTAGGCGCTGTCCGGTCAACATCCGTGAAGGGCTGAAGGGTCTTGTCTTTCAAAAGAGCGCGTGAGGCCACTATAGCCGGGATTAGAGGAAGGAGAAGAAAGCATGAACCGTGCTGCTGCATGTGCTGCCTCGTTCTCAGGAATGTTTTGGTGGCCCGGGATCCACCTCACCCTAAGCTTTGTTTGCCTGTTGATGGCGCGTGCTTTGATGGCCTTTGCAGTCTCGTTGGAAGTGGATGGGTTTCTGCATTCTTCGTATGTGGTCTAATGCCCGTGTCCCACTAGAGCGACAGACACAGACAAAAGACAGCGACAAGCCTCAAACCAATACCACCTAG
Organism: Ixodes persulcatus; assembly: GCA_013358835.2. Lineage (NCBI taxonomy): Eukaryota > Metazoa > Arthropoda > Arachnida > Ixodida > Ixodidae > Ixodes > Ixodes persulcatus. The sequence goes on from JABSTQ010008821.1 coordinate 91,177, forward strand.
AATACAAGGCCTGCGCATGACGTTTCGTTAGTAGATCCCCGACCCGCCCCAAGCGGCAAACAGGCTGAAGCTTGACGAGAGTATGGGCCGCGTCGCAACTACGTCGCATTCACCTGCGGCCACAGCTGTGTGCGTGACTGCTGAGCGCGAGCTGATTGCGAGCTTCCAGTTCATTTGCAACGCGCACGCGAACACTCCCTCGGCCACAAGCGCGAGCTAGCACGCGCTCCTTGCTTTGAGACGAGCATTTCTAGCGCGCGCGCTCGTTCTGCGGAAGAACGCTTCAAAGCAGCGACCCGGAGTATAAACAGCGCCCTCGAAAATGGCGTCCAGTGCCAGCGTCCAGCGTCCAGCGAAGGGCTTTGCAGCCCTTCGCACAGCAGTAAGGCATTTTCATTCATGCATTTGACGCTCCACGTGAACGTCTAACTTCATCGTATGCTATAGCAACACTCTAAGCCCAGTCCCACTTAGTAAGAGGGACATTTCTTCGATTTTTTCCCACTTAACTTTAAGTGGGGCGATAGACCTCTTAATATTACATGGGGACGCTCCCCCTTAATTAAGTGAGACAACACCCCTCTTAAAGTAAGCGATTCGGCGTCTCCCTTAAATTCGAGGTCACTCTCCCTTAGTAAGAGGGACATTTTTTAGATATTTTCCCCCTTAAATTTGGAAGGACGATGGCCTGCTTAAAATGCAGGGGTATAGTCCCTCTTAACTCGGGGTCACACTGTTTATACATCATACAAAATACATTCTGCAGACATGTTGAAAAACGAGTCACCGCGACACCCGTGCGCCGTACGCCACTAAGCAACCAATTCAAGAGGTAGCTTTGTCACGTGGCATACAAAGCACGGATGTCGCGGTGACTTGTTTTGGAACATGTCTGCAGAATGTATTTTGTATGATGTATAAGCAGTGTGACCCGGATATAGGTTACCTCTCTAATTGCATCGTAGAATTTCTGCTCGTTCGTGTTTTGACTGTCAGCTGACATGCTGCACTGCAGTGATATAGTTCTCGCACTTTCGCTGATATTGTTTAACCAAAGTTATTTTGTGCTGCGTAACGGAATTGAAAATTGATCGGTATATTATGTTTGATAAACGGAATCAACATGTCAAATAAAACTGTAACAATCCTTAAAGATAAACATGTGTTTATTTGCCATGAAAAAAAGAAAAGATATTGAAATGTCTGTATCAAAATAGTAATTCAATAACGATGTTCTGGTAGCTTATACAGATAAAAAAACGACGTTAGAACTACGCCAGAAATTGGTGTTTCTTGGGAACTATCACACAAAAACTTTCGTGCCGCAAAGTGACTCCTTTTGGTTATTATTAAAAATAACAACCCAACCGTGCTGCAAACTATTTTTTTTTTCAGCGCATATCACAAAAAAAAAAAAAAAACTACACTCTAAAAAAACGCTTGTGCGTCTACTTCCCCGCAAAACGCTTGGAAAGCCAATCCCAATAACTCACAGCGGCCGCTCAGTGAATGTCGATACCGAAATATATGATTATACCGAAAAAAAATGCAGTCTAATTGTGACACAAAGCAACACAAGCGTGACGTTTTGCATTGCTTAATGTCATAACTCAGACTGAATTTTTTGGTCTAATCTTATGTTTCGGCATCGTGATTCACTGAGCTGACTCCGTGATTTACGGTGATTGGCTATCCAAGTGCTGTTCGGGAAAGTAGATTCCTGTATTTTTTTTTAGAGTGTAGTTACCTGCTTCATTGAATTAAAAACAAATTACTCGGCGTTGGTTACTGCTGATGGCAATAACCGACGGCGAGTAATTACTGCTGATGGCAATTGCCGTCAGCAGAAGCTCAGAATTTGTTGTTTTTGAACGGCCATATGCAACTTTCTGAGCTTCTCCGACATGAACTGAATCGAAACTCGTCATTTTCAACGAGCAGACACTGGAGCTAGGAGACCAAGGGTTTGTCCATATGCCGCAGGGTAGGAGAGTTTCTCAGAACCGAAGAAAGTCTTGGGTCCTGGAACTCTTTCGTCAGGGGTACGGTCGTCCTGCAAGCAGCAATTTTTCAAAACTTGCGTCAGCGTCAACATTACATTTCCATTTTGGCAGCTGCTTTTAAACGTACCATAGGTGATGAGAGAACTTCTGGCCAATCGAGTCCGGAGGATGGTCTGCAATGTTCAAGAATGTTGTTGGGTTGTCTCCGCAGAAGGCCCCTTTTACCTCCTCCAGTTTTCCCAGCATGGTGCTCCATTGTGTGCCGGAACCGAAGCAGTGCATCCACCTTTAGCTGAATGAAAGACCATCTTGTTTTCTTTTGAGATACAGAGAGTGGGAATTAGAATGAAGGTAATGAAGCGCTTTCACCTGTTTTCAAGCAGGCGGTAGGAAACAAATGCGCAAATGAAGTGCAAACAGTTAAAAGATTTGAAACCCAACCTGTATACGATGAAATAGCGAGTGACATTAGCTATTATGACATAACTTCAGTGACTGTTAATATTTGACACGAGAATTGACTGCTGTTTTAAGTAATTTACAAGAATCGTTTTTGTATTACCAAGACAAAGCGAGAACGTACTTAGTAGTATCGCAACATCAGAAGCCCCATGTGCTTTGGAAACATGGATTCTATTTGCGGCTTGAAGCTGCAGAAGAGATCTGATGCATGTTTTAGAAAGCTACATAATCAACTAAAAAAAATTAATTTCTGTAGACATTTCGGCGCAAGCCATTCCTTTATTCTTTCTTTCAGAAGCAACGCAAATGCCAAGAGAACGTAAATAGAGCCTACCTACATTCCAGAATACAAAAGGTTCATAATTACCGAGTTCATTGTGGGCGGTGTGCGGGTGGCCACAGTAAGCACACCACTCCGGGTGGTTGGTTCCACCGTGCAGAGGATCCCGGTAGAGCTCTCTACACGAGCTATCCGTGCAGAACCCCCGTCTGATTCCCTTCATGTCAACGTTCGTAGCCATTGCCTCACTCTGAAAACAAGATTTTTTAAGTCATTTAACGCCCACGGTCAAACTAGCCCTAAAGCGCCTGGGAATACAAAAAAAAAAAAAAAGCAAACTTCTGTCCATGTTTTTTCGCAGGTGTGCGACACAGAAAAAAGAAATTCAACCAGCCCCAGAAAACAAGCAGGATAATAAACAACATAAGTAAAATCTCCAAAAACAAAAGCATGATCGGCGCCGAAAAAAAAAAAATGGCCGGTTGCTTCGCCGGCGCGACCGTCAAAATATGACGAACAAAAGAGTACGCCAAAGAAATATAAAAACAAACAAATGCCCTCCCAGGCCACCGCTGCACCCTTCCCCTCCTTCCGCAGACGGTGCGACGCCGACGCAACGCGAACGCGCGGAGGAAGCCTTTTTTTCTTTTTTGTTTGAATTAGAAACTGCCCCCCCCCCCCAATCACACATACACACACACTATGGCTTTTTGCTCGCCTCCCACTTGAAGCAAAAGTTCATATTCACTGCAACGCTAACGATGTCTACAAACTACAATATAACGTTGCGGTGTAAATTGGTGTAATGAATTCTAAGGGCAAACAAACGCGAAATCGCGAACATAGTTTCCGTCAATCAACGCTCTCGGCGGTCAACCGCAAGCATTTAGAGCACACAAGGAGAAAGAAATCGGCGAGCCAAGCGTACGAACACTGACTGCCCGAGCTAGGGTGCCTGTATGTTCGTTTTGCCTTAGGAAGGGTGATGCCATCCTTTGTAGTACCCGATGCCGACAGTGCACGCTCACGGATGAAATACAAGGAAATTGCCGGCAATAAAATGCCGGCGTGGGAGTGCCAAAGCTAGCAGCTTGAGCTGGGAGGAGAGCGAACGCGCGTTCGAAACTAAAAAGTAGACAAAAGCGTCGGACAGAAAATGGTCTGATATCACCAGCCTAAGACAGACACGTACACATTGGGACACCCTAGCCCACTAAAAGTGTTTTGTGCGAAAGACAGCCCTGCGGCACACGGCAGGGCAAACGATAAGCGACGCTTTGTCTTAACCGAACGAGCAGATCCAGGAAGCGACCGCGAACTACTGCAGTCATCTGAAAACTCTCACTCTACATGCAAAGCTCGTGCATTTCACAGCCAGTGTGAAAGTATTGATGGCTCGTTATTCCCACCCGCAATGTACCCAAAACAAAAGCGTCAATATAACAGGATTACTCACCCGAAGGAAGTCAAACGAGCAGCATGACGCTTGCGACTCTCCGGCCACGACCGTTTCCAGCTCTCCGAGAATTTGGCGCGAAGCCTTAGCACCGTCTGAACTCTTTGCCGTGAATTAGTGCGCCTGCACCTCTCCTCTTGACCGAACTGCATTGGTACAGTTAAGAGGGACCAGTCCCCTCTTAATATAAAGGGACACGCGTGAATTTTTCTGTCGGTTTTTCCTACTCAGAGGGACCACGGAAACGGTTTCCTTGGTCTCTCTTAATATGTTGGTGTCCCTCTAGATGTTGCTATTTTATTTTTCCATTTCCCTCTTAAAAAGAACTGTCCCCCAGAAAGCATCGTTGTCCCCTCTAAAATCAGAGGGACAGCGTTTTTTATGGGGGACTGGTTTTAGAGTGAACAGACACTCGGCGTGAGCATCTGTTTTATTATCTGCTACACAAACCACTGAAGCAGGCGATGGAGCAGACGATGTCGCAGATGATGTAGCAGACGACGGTGCTCATCCGGGCTACCTAGGGGGCGCTGAGGGGATCTACTAGTGATGACGTTTAGAGGAGGAAACGCGCAGGCCTTGTGTTCTAGGTGGTATTGCTCAAACCCATGAAACGTGCTCGCGATGGTACCTTTGCCAGGCGTTTAGCGTTCGGTGCTCGTGAAGTAAGCACGAGCGATTGCAAGCCTGCCAAAGATACCCTGGCGTGCATGATGCTCGTGTTTTAGCATAGCCTCCTTTATTCTACAAAGCCTCTCAAATCGCGAAAGACTCTGGTTTGAGGCTTGTCTTTGTCTTTTGTTTCTGTATGTCGCTCTAGTGGGACACGGGCATAAGAGTCCGTGTAGACGAAGCACTCTTGTTGAGGGTCAGAGTCTTCCGCTGAGATAAGAATAGCCCTGAGTTCGGCTTCTCGAGAAGCAGTGGCCTCGTTTAGCTTCAAGAAGGCCAAATCCTCATTGCTGTTAACTGTCGCAAAAGCTACGGCGTCCTTGGAGACGGCAGCATCCGAGTAATAAACAATTTTTCCCGATTCTACTTCGCCTTGCGCTTGTTTAAGATGGCCCCTTGCCATGGTACATCTATTTCCTTGTTCTTTGCCCATATTTCGAGGGATTGGCTTTGTCTCTGTAATGAATGTGTCTTCCCGTGTCGGGGATGCAGTTTCGTACAAGTTGGTGGCGTACTGATATCCTAGCTTGTTAAGGTTCTGTCTCCCCGCAGGTGTTTTTGTAGTCTCAATACTTGGCTTAGTTTGTCCTCTGCCGCAGTTTCGTTCAGCCTGTTGATATCGGTGATTTCATTCAGATCTTCAAGTTTGGTGCACTTGGGGAGCCCAGTGATGAGCCTTCTGGCGTTGTTGTTCAAACGCTCTAGTTCGTCCTTCTGAACCCTAGAGAGGCGAAGGTAGTTCCACCCGTACATTGTTTTTGAGACCAGCACGGCACGTACAAGCCTTGGAAGGGGATGTTCTTGTGCCTCCCATGATTTGCTTGTGACCTTGCTGATTTTTTCAATGGTGCTCTTCCATGTCCTTCTAATGTTATCGTACCATTTGGTCGCTCGGCCGTCTTCTTGGACAATCACGCCAAGAATCTTGACTTCCCTGGCCCTTTCAATGGTCGCTCCATTGAAACCTCCAACCGCATGAAACCGAATCTTTTTCTGCCTGTTTTGTTGGCTACTATGACATACTCTGACGTTTCGGCACACATTTCCATATTAATGTTATCTAGAAGGCAGGCTATTGCGTCCAAACCGCTGTTCAGGTAGTGTTGCTGCAGCAAGATGGTTGGGGCGACTGACCACAACGTAATGTGGTCGGCGTAGATGGTATAATTTAAGCGTTCATGCTTGTCAAGTTCAAATGCAAGGTCCGCCATCACTATGTTGAAAAGCGTGAGGGATATCACTGCAGCTTGTGGTACGCCTCTGGTAAGGACAGTCGTCTTCACTTCTGTTCTACCGACTTGTACAGAAAATGTTCGCTCAGTTAAGAAGGACCTGATGAACTGTAGGCATTTACCACTGAGGCCTCTGTTGATGACTCCTGGAATCACTGCCCAGTGAGCTACCGAGTCGAAGGTCTTTCTTATATCATTTGCCACCACTGTCTTTGGTCTGTTAGAAGGTGTTTTGGACAACACGCCTTTGTGAATGAGGGCTATGCCGTCCGTGGTGCTAAGGCTAGGTCTGAAACTGGTCTGAAATAGAGAGTAGGCGGGAGATTTGTTTTTGCTCTTGTCCTCCAACATCCAGGTGGTCCTAGCAAGCACCATCCTTTCCATAATCTTGCACATATTTGAAGTGAGGGATATTGGTTTTAAGTTTTTCAGAGAATCGAGCGGTTTTCCCGGATTCGGGATGGGAATCACTGTTGAGTGTTTCCACTCTCCCGGGATTTCTCTGCTTTCCCAGACCTTGTTGAAAACTTCAAGCAGCGGTTCTTTTCCCTTCTCCGGAAGATTGCGCAAGGCGGCCACGGTGATCCGATCTGGGCCCGGCGTCGTGTTCCTTGCCTTCGGTAGTGCCTGCATTAGCTCCCCCATGTTAAAGGGAGCGTCCATGCGTGTCGCTTCAGAATACTCTGGTTTGTTGTCCTCCAGTGCCCGTGTGTTGTTGTCAGAGGGGAAGAACTGGGAGCCAGCGGCGTCCGTCAGTTCTTGCTCCGATATCCCCAGCCTGAGGCGATGCTCTCCCCTGTTTTTTTGTTTTTTTTTTGCCTTTTTCTTATTGTTGAAATCCTCAAAAGTTCTAAAAAATTTTTTTATCCGGTCTTTGTCTTTGTCTTTGTAAAGGCTGAATTAAACTTAGCTCTCAGGACATTGTTCTTCCTGTTCTTCCGATATTGTTGTTGCGCTTGTAGCCTGCTGGCCCATAGGTTAAGGAGGTGAATGTCCTTATCCGGGGCCTCTTCCTTGACGTTGTAAATTTTGGTTGAAGCTCTGAGGGCTGCGGAGATCCTGCTTTGGATGCTCTGTTCTTGGCCTTCTCTTTCGAAGGCCACCCTGAAGCAGTCCCACTTCATAAATTTTGTCTCTCTCGTCACTGGCCTTTCAGCAGCGAGGGTAATCTTTATTGGAAAGTAGTCGCTTTCCATCATATCTGGCACTCCCTGCCATTGGATTACCGTATTGTATGAACAAAAAGTTAAGTCCGGGGAATTTTCCTCTCCGTTGTTTCCAAACCTGTTCGTGGAATTCTTTTTTTTTTTTCAGTAGGCGGATTTGGGATTTTTTTTAAGTGTTCTTTTAGGCTGTCTCCCCTCTGACTGTTCTTATGGTAGCCCCAGGTGTTTGCCCATGCGTTGAAGTCGCCCGCAACAATGAGCTGCCCCTTTTTCCTCTTTCCACGGGCCAGATCGGTGATCCAGCTCATGTTGTCAGCGTCTTTCTTACGAGGTCTTAGATAAGCGTTTGTTACAATATATGGCATCTTCTTGATTTGAATTCTAACCGCAATGACTTCCCGATGTTTATTGCAGACGTGCGTGGTGTCATTTGCAGCCTGAGCCACGTCCTCTCAACCATGTGCAGCCTGTCGCTCCACATAGTTGACCAAGGTCCAACTTTTTCTTCTTGTATATGATAGTGGGGAGTTGCTATGTTTTATAACCGGTGATCTTGGGTTGAATCATGTCCACTTCTTGTAAGCTAATGACTATCGGGGTATTTTTTTGCATGCGTTCGAGTTTCAGTTTTAGTTCTGCCATCTTGTTTCGTTCCATGTAACATTCTTGAGCCATCCTCTGCGTCTCTAGTCTCTGTTCATTTCTTCCATTATGGGCGCGGACTAGAGTGTTTACAGTTTCGCAGAGTCTTTCAATTATGTCTTCGAGTTTGTCCAGGCACGCATCTTGTGCTAGGAATCATGCTTCCATTGCCAGATGAAGGCCTACAACGATCGGCCGCTCCAAGATGAAGCCTCCTTGGTGGTTACCCTTTGCCATGTCGGCCCAAGAGCAAGTCTATCTTGTTGTTTGTTGGCCATTCTTCTCTTTCTTCTGGGGAAGCTCCGGCCAGGTTTCTATGTCCTTCCTAGCCGGGGGCAGATTTTTTGTTGTCCTCGGTGGAGCGTTCTTGTCTGAAGAGGGTAGGATGGTTCGCTTGAAAACAGTTCCTATCTGTAGCTGGATCTTTGCCTCCGCAATTCCTACATTTTGGTGGTTGGGTGCACTCGTTGATTTCGTCGCGTTCGTGGCCGGATTTGCCGCAATAGCTGTTTTCGCTGGGGAAAATGTCTGCACGGTGTCAAAATTGGTGGCAATTGAAGCATACAAGTGGTCTGGGCCTGAATTGGTGCACATTGTATGTAAAGAGAAGAGTACGTAGCGCGGCTTTGTCGTTCCCTAAAACGTAAGCAACACAGTGGATCTCTTCGTGCCAAAAATATGGGGTTGGATAATCTTGTGTGTTCGGCTGGACACCTTCTCCAAAAGTGTTTCGTATATTTCCTCCGGGATGTTCTTGAAGCATACAATGCCCTTGCATTGGTTGGGATTCTGTGCTCTCACTGCATGAAATTCCATAGCTCCCTCAGAGGTGGAAATTTCCTTGAATAGAGTGAGTTCGTCTGCGGGGGTTGCGTCTTTCGTAATTGCAGCGATCGTGCTCGCTTTTCGGTTGTAGTTGAGGGTAAAAGTTTCCAGACATTTAACTCCCGCTTCTGCAGCGGCGGACTTCATTTGACTAGAAGTGAATTCCATAACGTTCCTTATGCAAGTCGGGTGGAAACCTACTGCCTGCATCTTTGGTTTGCCACCAGCCGCGAGCACCGCTGCTCCTCTTTCTGTTGAACGCTTGTCCCATTCCTAGGATTCTTGTACCGACATTTTATTGACGGCGGCCGAAGTCATTGACTTGCCTTTCTTTTTCATTTGAACATTTTTAGTTGAGGTTTCTTGTACTGCTACCTTGGTGGCGGTCTTTGGTTGTTTAGCCTTCGGTTTTTTGTATTGTAACGTTCTAGTTTCGTCTCTGTCAAGTGATTAAGTCCACTCATGATCTGGAAATTAACAGCAGGGTTCACGTTGGCAGGTCACGGCTCCGGTCTCAATCCAGCGCCTTTTTTTCGAAGGCCCGGTCAGCCCTCGCTCACTGCTCTCGCGCCCCCTCCTTCCTCCTTTTCTTCCATCACTTGCAATGTCCCTCCGAAGCGCGTACAGCTAACGTCCCCGCGCCTGCCAACAGCGCCCTGTTTACCTTTTATTTCGTTACAATCCTCCCCCTTTAGCTGAGAGGCCCTACTCTCAGAATCGGTCTCTTGACGCAAATGGAGGTTCTCACTGTTAGTCAAAAATTAAGTTCAAAGAACGCGCACTTTGAAAACCATGAATAGTTCACGCAAAAGTTCACGCAACAGTTCACTCTAAAAATAAAATGCAAATAATTATCACTTTAAAAGTACTCATAATACTCAAATATCTAGGCGCACACGGCTGTGCCTCCCTGTGGGTCCTGTACTTCATCGTGGTCCGAAACTTCTGCTTGGTCCACGCCGCCTGAGACATCAGACACATCCAGTGCGTCGCAAAATTCGTCCTCCGATTCAGCATCACAGACTTGATCAAGCCCCGCCGAGTTCTCTGTACTCCCGGTGTCTTCTGCAGGGCCCTGCAGTCGTTGGTGGTACGGCTTTAACCGTGCCACGTTCACGATGTCTTTGAAACGTCCTGTGCGGTTGACTACCTCCCAGTTATTGGCTCCAGTCTGACGAAGCAACCGGTACGGTCCGTGGAATGGGTGTAGGAATTTCGTCGTCCGATTGCGTTTGCGTATGGGGGTCTTGACGTAGACAAGGTCCCCCATTCTAAACCTGTGTTCCCTGCGGTTTTGATCGTACCTCTCTTTGTTTTTCTGTTGGGCTTGCGTCTCTCGAATGGATGCCAGCTCTCTTGCCTGTTGCCATTTGTCTAGCACCTCTTGGTTGCTTGCGGCCTGTACTTCCCCAGATTTTAACCGAAGCGACGCATCAAGAGGCAGTGTTGCCTCTCGTCCGTACAAGAGAAAGAATGGCGTGAACCTTGTTGTGTCGTGTACGGAGGTATTATACGCGAAGGTGGCGTATGGCAGGAAACAATCCCAGTCCCGATGATCGGCCGACACGTACATACTAATCATGTGAGCGAGAGTTCGATTACATACTAATCGAAAAAGCTCTTCCATTACGTCGGCAACAAAATGTCTTCCCCTGTCGGTGATTAGGCTCAACGGTGCTCCATGGCGAAGTACAATGCTCTCCATGAAGTGTCTGGCTGCACTCGCCGCTGTTGCATCCGGTGTAGCGACTGCCTCCACCCATTTTGTGTGGTAGTCGACAATGACGAGTACGTAGCGGTTGCCGTTGATTGTCTTAGTCAAGGGCCCCAAGAAGTCCATCCCCACCTGTTGGAACGGCTGGGTGCTAGGTGGTATTGGCTGCAATTTTCCAGCGGTCATTAGGGGTGGGGTCTTCCTTGTCTGGCAATCCGGGCACGACCGCACATGATGGTGTACGGCCATAAACATCTTTGGCCAGTAATACCTCCGGCGGACTCTTTCCCAGGTCCTTCTGACTCCCAAATGTCCGCTGGTCAAGTCATCATGGCACGCCAAGAGGACTTCTTTTCGTAATCGGCGGGGAACAGCCAAGGCCGATCGGAAAGGCTCTAAGCCTTTTGCCCGACGATACAGAACTCCATCGATGAAGTGAAAAGCCCGTGCAGTACGCTTGATTTTTCTTGTGACGGGCGCCTCCGGTTCTTCCAGGTGGTCGATGAGGGTCCTGAAAAAACCTTCTTCTCTTTGCATTTGCGCCAGGTCGGTTTCCTGCAAAACCAGAAGCGGACACTCGGTCTCGTCGTCTTCGGTCGGCTGCTCCACTGGTAGGCGCGAGAGGGCGTCGGCGTTCATGTTTTTTCTTCCTGGACGGTGCTTTACAGTTGCGTTGTACTCCTGCAGCAAAATACTCCATCGGACCAGTCTGCCGTTAGGATTTTTGGCGTTCATTAGCCAGGTCAGACTAGACTGATCAGTGATGATTGTGAAATGGCTACCGAAGATGTACGGTCGAAACTGTTTGCACGCGTACACGACTGCCAAACATTCTTGCTCCACCGTTGAATAATTCTGCTCTGCCTGATTGAGGTGACGGCTGGCATACGCCACAACTCTTTCTTGGCCCTCCTTCCTCTGGACGAGAACCGCACCGATTCCGTACCCACACGCATCGGTGTGAATTTCGGTAGGCAGGTCTGGATCGAAGTGACTCAGGATAGGAGCCGTGGTCAAGCGTTCCTTTACAGCCTCAAAGGCCCGATCGCAGTCCCCAGTCCATTGAAAGACAACCTGCTTTCGAGTGAGGTCCGTGAGGGGTCTGGCGATGTTGGCAAAGCCTCGTATGAATCGTCTGTAATAATTGCACAGGCCGAGGAAACTCTGTACATTACGCTTCGATCTTGGCACCCGAAAGTCTCTCACCGCCCTCACTTTCTCTGGATCGGGACTGACTGTCACTCCATCAATAATATGGCCGAGGTAGCGTATCTCTTTGGCACCAATTGTACATTTGGAGGGTTGTAGCTGGAGATTGGCCTTGTCAAGAGCATCGAAGACTCCTCGGAGATCGCACACGTGCTGCTGGAAGGTCCTGGAGTAGACAACAATGTCGTCTAGATAGGCGAGACACACCTTCCATAGCATCGTCGAAAGCACCTTGTTTATCATGCGTTGGAAGATGGCTGGGGCATTACAAAGACCGAATGGGACGACGTTGAATTCATACAAGCCAGAACTGCAAGAAAACGCCGTCTTCTCCTTGTCCTTCTCATTGACGGCGACCTGCCAATAACCGCTGGCCAAGTCGAGTGTCGTGAAGTACTTTGCTCCCTGTAGGGCGTCCATAATGTCGTCAATCCTGGGCAGCGGGTGAACATCCTTTTTGGTCACCTCATTCACTCGGCGAAAATCCACGCAGAATCTCCAAGTGTCGTTCCGCTTTTCTACAAGGACAACCGGTGACAACCAGGGACTGGATGATTCGCGTATTACGCCGTTCTCGAGCATCTCGTAAACCTGCTCCTGGATTATGGTCCGCTCATACGGGGAGTGTCGGTAAGGGTTCTGTCGAAGGGGAGCCGCGCTGCCCGTATCAATACTGTGGGTCACTACGCTAGTACGTCCAAGCGGGGCTCCGGGTGATGCGAAAATGTGACTGTATTCGCGTACAAGTTCTTCTAGGTGCTCTCTTTCGTCAGCCTCCAGTTGCGCTCCGTATGACACGCTGGCCTTGGTTCCCTGCTTCTCTACGGGCGGAGCGGCGACACTCAACTGAACGTCGGCAATAGGAATAGCGTTTCCGACTTTCGTACCTTTGGCTATGAAAAGTTCAGAGGCGCCGGGATTAGCTAGCCGTACGTATCCAACATCCCCGCAAATTTCGGTGATGGTACGAGCAACGACTGGACGCTGCTTAAAATGATTCACGGTTGTGGGTTCAATTACGGTGAGGCCGTTTACGTTCGTCCTTACTAGCACAACTGCCTCAGAGCGTGGCGGCATGCGTACCTCTTCGCAACTGTAAGCGGCTGCGTTTCCTCTGGTAGCAGCTTCATCACCCTTCAACTCAAACCTCTGGCCCAGCAAATGAATGCACTTGTTAGGGAAATCCAGCATCACTTTCGCACTTCGGCAAAATGGTAGACCACACAGTACGTCGTAGTCAAACCCTTCGATTATGAGAAAACGTTCCAAGAGGCTGGATATTCCGACTGTAATCTCCAGTTCCACTTCACCCCGTGGCACAATAATAGCACCGTTGACTACCTTCACGGTTATACCAGAGGGGCTGCACTTTAAAGGGACCTTGATGGTGTTGAGGAATTTGTTCGAAATTACATTTACCGCCGAACCCGTGTCAAGAATGAGAGACGCCTTTTCACCATGTACGGTCGCCGGTAGCGTAGCGAGGTGACTTCTTGCGAACGTTGCGAAAGCTGGCTCACCCTTTGCTTCCCCGGGCGGTGGCCTCAATCCCGGTCGGGCCCGTTTCCCGACTGATCTTCGCGTCTAGGACAGCTTCGCTGGATGTGTCCCACTCTTCCGCATTTGAAACAGATAGGCTGTCCATTGTTGGTCCGTGTCGACCGTGCTGGGAACGTGGTTCTTCTACCATTATACTCCGCAAGTGGTCGAAGAACGTCCGTGAGAGTTTTGAAGAAGTTGCCTACCTCCGAATGAAGTTGAGGCAAAGACGTGACCTCCGGCAGTGACGAAGACGTTCCTGGCTGTTGATAGAAGCCGGGCGCCGTTGTCATTGGCAGTGCTGCCCGCTGGAAATCTGATGGGGATTGGCTGCTACGTGTTGTTTGGCTTGCCTGTTGTGGAGCGGGCGAGTTGAAGCCTGGTAAAGGATGCGTCGGCATTGTCCACATATTGTGCTGGGCCATCTGGCTGGCCTGGGTCAAGCGTTGCAGCGTGGTGAGGAATTCGGCCGTTGTTTGTGGCTTTGTTAGGACAACTCGTTCTAGTACTTCTGGCCTCAAACCGCGGGTCAGCTGTCGAAGCTTCTCCTCCTCCGTCATGTTCTCGTTCACTCGAGAGCACAGTTGTAGTACATCGTAGAAGTACTGCTCGGGTGGTTCCGACGACAGCTGGAAACGCTGACTGAGGCGTAAGTGGGCCCACTCACGCATGCTGCGGTTTCCGAAGGTCTCTTTGAGAGCCGTCTTCCAGGTCTCCCACGTTGTCGGTGTGTTCGCCCCTTGGAGCGTGGTGGTATACCACTTGCGCGCATTTCCCTCAAGTGCCACGCACAGGTACTGCTCACGGCGCGTTCCATCCCACCCGTTGAACTCGGCCGCCCGCTCATAAAACAGTAACCCGTCACCGATATCTTCCTCAGGGGTTCCGTGAAATACGGGTGGCGTGAACATCGACCGGAAAGCTGTAGCCCCAGGTGTTTGTCCAGCTCCAGAATTCTCATTAGTGGCCATCGCTGCTGTATTGATCGTTCTTCCGCTGCGTAGAATCCTGCGTTCAGCTGTCTCCCCTAGGTCCGCCGTGGTGACGCTCGAAGATGCTCGCTGTCTGACGACGTAGCTGGTACCGCCGTCATATTCTACTTTGGATGAGGGATTACCCCGCACCTCCACCACTTGTAACGTTCTAGTTTCGTCTCTGTCAAGTGATTAAGTCCACTCATGATCTGGAAATTAACAGCAGGGTTCACGTTGGCAGGTCACGGCTCCGGTCTCAATCCAGAGCCTTTTTTTCGAAGGCCCGGTCAGCCCTCGCTCACTGCTCTCGCGCCCCCTCCTTCCTCCTTTTCTTCCATCACTTGCAATGTCCCTCCGAAGCGCGTACAGCTAACGTCCCCGCGCCTGCCAACAGCGCCCTGTTTACCTTTTATTTCGTTACAGTATGTTACCATTTTTAAATCTGCCAAATCATCCGCAGTCTGGTGGTCTCTACCATCTTGATTTCCTCTGAAGAGGTGGCTATGGGCTCGTTTACCGCTTCTCTTATCGCGCTTACACCGCGAGGTTGATTTCTCTTGCGGTTCTGTTGTGCTGTGAAAGCTTCGAAGGATTCTCAATTCGTTTCACGGAATTTTTCATCATACACTGAAGTTCTTTATTTCGAATAAAGTTTTCAAGTAAATGTCGCTTACTCTGTGTACAATAACGCTGCTGCCCTGGGTGTAGATTTGCTCTAGGATTACAGTTTGAGCAGGAATGCCATTCGCCAAAGCTGTAGACATCCCTCGATTTTCTTCTGACAGAACTTGCGTTACTGGCACGGCGCCAATAGACCTCTCGTCGCTAGCAGCGGGTCCTTTGTGTGGCGGTCCTAGTGGCATGGCTGGGTTGCCCTCTGATGCCGTGACCTTGTATTTTGCTGCCTGGGTCGTGCATGTGCTGTCCTTAATTGGCGCAGCCATCGTCTGCGTAGCTGAGGTTCTCTGCTGTTCCCGGTCCGGAGTTGTAGAACGTCGGCCCCGCGAGCGTGCGAGTCGCACAACCTCGGTGTTTTGTACGTCGCTTAGTGTGGGCAAGGCGAAGCATTCGTAGAGAAAAAAAAATAAAATACGGGCAGGGCGAATGGAAGAGCGCTTCACAGACACGTCCACTCGGCATGAGCTCCTCGTCATCTTTTTCTACATTTATTTCGTATGAACAGTGAGAAGGCTGCGAGTGGTGGTCACGTTTTACAGCTCTAGCCTTTGGAAACAGATAAATATGTTTACGCAACAGCAAAGAAGGAAAAAAAAACACTGTCAATTTGCAAACTCATGGCCAGCGTTGATCAGCTATCAGGCGTTATGCCCCGAGCACGAACAGTAACTGAGTGCTTGGCTCAGCTGTGTTCATTGGCAACTCGCGACACCAAATAGACCGCATCACCTGACAGGTGAGCCACAGGTACGCGAGGCCACGCGCTCCGCTAGACCATTTAGTTTCGTTGGACACTGTACTTCCTCTCACAGCGTTGGGTCAACTGTACGCCGACAGATCAGTAGCTTCTGCATAAAGTACGGCGAAAATTTGGCATTGCATTGCTGAAAAACAGCTACAATTCGTACTTTACGACCTTCCAAATTGCAAGCTAATGCTGAAAACTTGGTCGTCTTAACACTTGGGAGTGAACCTGCCTGGATGAAATAAAGTTCAGGGCGAGGATTGCTTTGGATTCCCTTCCCCCAATGGTCTTCGCAACGGCTGCGGTGGAAAATACATGTTGGGGGGGGGGGGGGGGGGGATCGAACAGTCAGGCCTCTGGCGGAACGCTCCAGCTGTGGGGACAACAAACCGAATTTTCTTGACGATAATAATTCCAGGAGAAGGAGAACAACGGGGACAAAGGACAAACACAAATCTCCAAACAGAACCAGGTGACTGATGCGCGACTAAAACAATCCGCCTAGTTCAGATATCGAACCAGAACCTCTTCATTTCCAGTGGAGCGCTCTGCTTACTGAGCTAACCAGGAGTTAGACGTCAGTAAAACAAACGGGTTTTATTAGTTTCCACCAGTCTAACACAACAAGGGTGAAAGGCCTGTTTTCAAGGTTATATTCAGCTGATAAAACCCGTTCGCTCTACTGATGTCTAACTCCTGGTTAGCTCAATTAAAAGAGCACTCCACTGAAAATGGAGAGGTCCCTGGTTTGACGCCAGGACCAGGCGGATTTTTTTCAGTCGCGCACCAGTCACCGAGATGTGTTTGGAGATTTGTGTTTGTCCTTTGCCCCCTTATTCCCCTTCTCCAGGGATTATTATCGACATTCTTGTCCAGCTCGCTTGCACCTTTGCATTAATTGCATTATTATCATACCGAATTTTCTTGTTTGTTTTCGACAAGAAAAATTTAAAATGTCGATTTGAAGACCGCTCCTCGTGCGACCAAAGCACTGGTCAAAGCGAAGCGCTCGTGGTCACACTAGGCGAGTGGCCACACTATGCGCTAGGCGAGTTTCAAATTCTATGTTATGCTGTGTTAAAAAAAATTGTTTGTGTGTATGTTTATACAGCCTAGAACTTGGTCTGCCTCAATGGGCGACGAGTCTCCCAGCTGTAGATGAGCCATTTAGCCAGTGCAGTACAACCGCTAGCCTGGGGTCTTTAACGCGCATCACGCAGTAGTGATACGCGACCGCACGCCGGTACGATGTTCATCCAGATCGAAACGGGCAGGGGTAGGGATTGAACCAAGGATCCTGGGTTCTGCAGCGCGAGCTTTCGCTCGACGTGCTCCGAGCTGGCGTGCGCTAGACCACTCGGCAACCGACCCCCCCCCCCCCCCCCTCTTTTATGCTGTGTTAGTAAAACCCGGACTGTGTGAACAACAAGCTCGATAAATTGTCCCCTATAGTTCAATCTCCTGTTCAATACTCCGTTTGACTTTAAGTGCGAGCGAGGCTGAAGCTACAAGCGCGAGCATGCGGCCTTGAGCAACGCTTGCGCTGCACAAGCGCGCTTGCTTGTCAGGGACGCTGAAAGCCCGGAGCACGCTAGGGGGTTCGGTGGCCGAGTGATTTTTTTTCGAACGTCCAGGCGAGCGGTCAAGGAATCATGAGCTTCAACGGAGCGCGTTCTACGGCTTACCCTAGCCGAGCTCCAACAGGTAATTCGGAATATTTGACTCCCCAGAACTACCGTATCATCCTGCCTACGCTGCCAACAGGTTGTTGTTCTTTTAATTCAGTCTTTCAACATGGTGACCCATCAGCGAAACCGTGTCGCATCGACGACTTTCGCGACGTTTCAAAGAACGTCGTTGGCATGAATGACATAACCGGCTTCGGTGCCTTCCAGTAGAACCACGTTTGAATGCTCGCCCTGCACAACGCCGCAGCGAAGGAGAAGCTGCTACATGTGGCAGTGCTCAACGTCAAGGGAAAGACCTGCCTGGTCATCGATCCGAATGTGAGGGAGAAATCATTCAAAGTTCGCTGGGTTCTCGTCTGCGTTCCCGACGAAGCTGTGCAAAAGACGTTCGAGTCGCACCGTAAAGTAAAATAAATCATGCGCAAGAAGTGGAGGCAACCAGGCTTTGAGAATGTGGAGACAGCAACGCGAACAGTCACAATGGTGTTCAAGGAAGGTATCACAGTGGATGCTATCCCGCATCAAATCAACATCCTCGGAATGCCAGCGTTGGTGTCCATACCAGGCCACTCACCTCAGTGCTTACGGCGCAAGAAGGTAGGACACATGCGCAAGCAGTGTCGCACTCCGTGGTGCAGGACATGCCGCACTTACGGACATGAGGAGGACAACTTCATCCAGACGTACGCGGCAAAAGCGAAGCCTCGAACTGAACTACAGGACGTCGATAACCTGATGGGCCAAGATACAATGGAGGAGACCATTGCCGCGAATCCGACAGGGAAGGCGTCTGAATTGTCAACTGACGTCGTCGGAGCATCCGATTTAGCACCAACAGCAAGCTGCGTCGCAGAAGTGAAGGAGACAGAGATGCCGTCACCGAAGACGGCAGAGAACTCGCAAGCAGGACGAGTCACACCAGAATCGGTCGAGATGAAGGAGGAGGAAAACAGAAAGGCCAGCGGGGCAGATGGCAACCCTGAATAAGAAGTCACCGGAGCGGAAGCGTCAATCAAAAGAAAGGCAGAGCGATCAACGGAAAAAAGTGCAGCGCGTGAGGCTGCGGCTGATCAACGATTTACTCTTGTGACCCACTAGCGTTGGAAGAAAGGACCGAACCCCAAGGCCAACCGCGGTTTACAGAGCGGGGTGCTTCAGCAATTGAGGAAACGGCCTTCGAAGATTGACGACGTTCTGCCAAACGTGTAAGCCATCCCAACTCCAACACTTTATTGAATGACTAAAAACTCAAATTCATTGAATATTGCAACCTTTAACGCTGTTAGTACTGCTGCAAGGAAACGTAAGGAATGGCTACTCAGCCTGCTGCTAGAAACAGGCATAGATATTGCTTTCATTCAGGAAACAAGACCATCCACACATGAGCAGGAAAAAGACTCCGTGCAGTACTTTGGACACGTGTTTTGGTGTTTTCACACATTGACTCTTGGCAATGCGTCTAAAAGACCGGCGGTGCTTGTCAAAAAAAAAAAAAAATATTCCGTTTTTGATTGTGAGCTCGGCGCGGAAAGTCGCGTCAGCAGAGTTGACTGCCCCGTTAAAAAAGAAACTAGTCTGTCTGGTGTCGGTTTATGCTCCGAATGATGCTGCTGAACGCTTTTTTTTTTTTTCAAGTCTTTGATAAGAATCTTGGACACGCCCGGAAAAGTCATTCTAGGCGGAGACTTCAACTGCATTTTATCTAACCGTGACCGCTCTAACCGCACTATAATAAGCGATTCGAGTGCAACTAAGCTGAAAAGCGTGTTTGAGCAGTTTTACCTTGTCGATGTCACGAGCCCGCTGAAGGATTTTTCTCCTCGCTTCACGCAATCGCAGGGAGCATCTCATGCCCGCCTTGACAGACTTTACCTGTCAAGCGAGATGCTGACTCAGGTGGAGGAGTACATGGCTGAGGCAGTCTCGTTCTCTGATCATGCGCTGGTTTCCTTTTCTCTCAAGTCTGGAGCGAAAACTCTCAGAAAGTCACGTAATGGAAGCTGGAAAATGAACATGAACATTTTACAAGACGAGGAATTTTCTTCGATGGTGAACGAAAAGATTGAGGTGCTTGGTAATGAAACTCCGCTAGATGCCTGCGTGTGGGAGAGCTTCAAAATGAAGTTGAAGGAATTCGCAACTGATTTTTCGCAAAAGCGACAGCTCGAGCGCACGCGAGAGAAAAGGCCGTTGGTCCAGTCCCTCAAGACACTGATTGTCGAAGAAGAAGAAAGCCCTGGAGTTTTTCAGGATGACATAAAAGAATGTAAAGCACAACTTCTCAAGTTACTGAAAGAAAAGCTAAATGGTGCTGCAGTCCGGAGCCGCAGTCGGGTGTTAAACGAGGAAGAGGTGCCGACAAAACATTTTCGCAATGCTGAAAAAAGCAAGAGGGGAAAAATACAATTCTGAGAGTAAGAAAAGGTGATGCCATGGCGGAAGGACAAACCGAAGTTGAAGAAATGTTTGCAGCCGTCTACAGTGAGTTGTTTCGAAGAAAGAATATCGATAATAACATCACCAATAGTTTTATCAACGATCTGCAGCAAGTGTCAGAGGAACATAAGGACCATAGGGATCAACCGATCAGTACAGCAGAAGTCAACTGGGCAATCAAGAATCTGCCAGCAAAGAAGGCCCCGGCACCGCACGGAATAGGCTCTAAGTTTTATAAAATGTTTATAATCCTCCTCTGCCCCATTCTTCTGACAGTGTTTCAAGACATACAAGGAAGACAGCTACTTCCCCCATCGATGAAAGATAACTATACTGTTTAGATTCCAAAAGCACAAACCTGCGGAAAAATTGCCGAAGTAACAAACTTGCGTCCTATAAGCCTGGGGTGCAGCCTGCCGCCCGATTGAAGAGCGTCTGTGAAGGTAAGAGGCATTGTGTGGTGATTGGGGGTGTGGCTGATGATAACTCGTGCGAAGGCTAAAGCAGAACAGAAAATGAGTGACGACGATCTATAGACGGGAAGGGGGCTGTCGGTGGGGCATTGCGGGACGAGAGACTGAAAGAACATGTCGAGCTGCAACTACGGCTTGAGGAAAAAAGAATAGAGCGAATACAGTTAAAGTTGGAAATGGCACGGCTGAAACATAGCTCGGCAACGGAAAAAGATTAGAGTGACCAACCAAAAGAGCTAGCGACAGAGATTATGCAGTTCTCTAAGATGCTTGCGAACGTTCTTAGTCGCATACCGAGCGAAGAGGAAATGGTTCCGGGATGGTTTGATACCGCCGAGAGTGTGTGGAAGGCCTTTAAGGTTCCCAAAGATGTACAAACAATGGTACTACTCCCGTATTTATCGGAGAGAGTTAGGCACATAGCAAGGGACGGCGAAACTCTCGGATTCTTGCAGTATCCGGAAGTAAAAACAAAGGTGCTTGAACTTTTGCAACTGTCCCCTAATGAATACCGAAGGCTGTTCACAAACGCGAAGAGAAAGGAAAATGAGCCCTGGACACAGTTGGTGGAAAGAGTGCGTGGCTACCTTGACTATTATGTTCGTAGCAGAAAGGTCGAGAACTTTGATGACTTGAAAGAGTTGTTCATTGCGGACAGGGTGGAAGAGATATTGAGCGAAGATGCTCAGGCTTTTGTTACTCTTTGCGAAGGAGATGACTGGTTACGGCCTACTGGTATAGCAAAGTGGGCACAAGTCTATGATGAAAGTAATAAATTAAAGGGAGACAGTGGGAAAAGGTTCAGTAGAACCGGCCGAGCGACAGAGACTGGAAGGGAATGCAGCATGGGGTACATTCCCGCCCAGAAAGTGCTTCGTGTGCGGATCGCTAGGCCACCTTGCCAGATCATGCCCAGAGTCCGAAAAAAAAAAGTTGCGGCAAGGGTTGAGAAGGTAGAGGGAGATGTCAGCGGAATTGTAAAAGAAGCCAAATTGATAGAACTAGAGCTTTGTGGAGAAAGACTGCCAGTCAGACTAGATTCTGGAGCGGATATTACAGTTATCCGAAAATCGTTGTTACCTGACAGACGAGATCAACCAAAGGGCAAAATAAAACTAAGAGGGGCCTTTGGGCAAGAAATCGAGGCGGAGTTGGTTCACATACCATGCCGCTTGGCGGATACAAGCAAAGTTGGCAATCAGCAGCAGAAACTGGTACTGTGTGCTCTAACAGATGAGCTTGCGTCGGGCTTAAATGTACTGTTAACGCAAACAGATTATGAGGACCTTAAAGCAGTGTGGTGTGAAGAGCTTGAGGGAGATTACTTGGGTGCAAACACGGAACGAGGAGAGGAAAAGTTCTTAGAGCCACCTCTGGTACGCAGTACGGAGGGAATATCTAACGTGGACGAAGGTGAAACACCGCGAGCGGGGGCCTTCTGCATTGATAGCGAGGGGTACAAAGAAAGCGGAGCAGCAGAAACAGACGACAGCACAGGCAAAACGGATAGCAGTGTGGAGCAGACATTGCAGGATAGTCGTCTACTCTTTCGAAAAGAACAACGAGAAGATGAATCATTGCGTACGTTGCAGAAATATGCTAAAGCGCGTAGTCACGGTTTCACAGAGATCGAAGGCCTACTGTTCCACAAAGAGTCAATGAATAAACAGTTAGTCATGCAAGTAGTGCTGCCAAAAGACAGGCACATACAAGTGTTGCAGGTCGCACATGACTTGCCGGTAGGGGGCCATTTCTCTTTCAAAAAGACGAAACAAAAAAATAAAGAATTCGTTTTATTGGCCGGGAATGGATGAGGACATACGGGAGTACTGTAGGTACCTGTGAAAGCTGTCAACTGACAGCAAGAGAGAGTACAAAGGATCGGGTACCGATACAACCACTAACAAGACTACAGGTTCCTTTCCAGACGGTAGTAATGGACTGCGTGGGGCCCATAAATCCACCCTCATCTAAAGGCTACAAATACACTGTCTGTATTGTTGATGCGTGTACCCGGTGGCCGGAAGTCATAGGCATGCGATCTCTCACAGCTAAAGCAACCTGCGATGCCTTACTGGAAGTTTTTTTCTCGAATGGGTACCCCAGAGGTTATTTCTTCTGATCAAGGTAGCAACTTTACAGCCGGATTGACACGAGAACTGATGGCTTGGCTTGGGGTTTCTCCAAGGTTTTCTACACCGGGTTATCCAGAGAGTAATGGTTTGGTAGAACGATGGAACCAAACGTTCAAGGGAATGTTGAGACAGGTAATTGCTGAACATGGGAGAGGATGGGACAGGTATGTACCCTGCCTGCTGTGGGCATACCGAGAAGTACCAAGCGCAACGACAGGTGTGTCGCCATTCGAGTTAATGTATGGTCGTGTCCCTAATGGTCCTCTGGCTATTCTTAGAAAATCCTGGACGGGAGAATTGACCCCCCCAGTGACGTTAAATCAAGGTGCAGAAAAATATCTCCTGGACCTGAGGAGGCAAATGATGAGTCTAGCAAAAATAGCGGACGAACGGGCACAGGGACTGCAACGTGCATTTGCCACACAGTACAACCTAAGGGAAGTGCCAAAGTCATTTCAAAAAGGAGAAGTGGTGCTAATGTTAAACACAGAAGCTACAAGCAAAATGGAGGCCAGGTGGGTGGGTCCGATAACGATTGTTGAACGGAAGAGGGACAACAGCTACGTTGTTGAGCTAAAGGGAGGACAGAGGAAGTGGGTACATGCAAATAAGTTGCGTCCCTACTATGCAAGAACAAACGCTGTGGGGTGATTTTTGAAGATCGGGACTTTGGGAGCGTGGAGGAGACCCCATATGACGAAAAAGAAAATCAGAGTAGCACGAACTTGAGTGAGGGTCAGAGGCAACAGGTACTCAACTTGGTAAAAGAACGGAAAGCGGCATTTTCAAATACGCCAGGAAGGAGCGCGGTGGGACGGCACAAAATAACGCTGATCGAAAATGCTACAATGAAAAGGATCTATCCCTACCGGGTCCCCATGAAACTTCGAGAAGAAGTGGATCGTCAGATACAACAATTGATAGGTTGGGGACTGATCTATCCAACAGAGTCCAGTTTTGCACATCCGGTTGTATGTGTCGCCAAGAAGGACGGGAAAGTTAGGTTGTGTATAGATTAAGGCAATTAAACTCGGTAACTGAAACGGACGTCTTTCCAATGCAAAACGTAAAAGAACTATCGTGGCGCGTAGCAAAAGCCCAATTCATCTCGGTCTTGGACCTAACCAGACGGTACTGGCAAATCAAAATGGAAAAACGTCTCAGCACTGTACCGCGTTCGTAACTGATCAAGGCCAGTACGCGTGGACTGTAATGCCATATGGGCTTAAAAATTCAGCAGCGACGTTCCAAAGAACAATGAACGAGGTGTTAAGACCTCATGCAATGTATGCCTGCGCATACATTGATGACATCGCAGTTTTTTTCTACCAGTTGGCAAGAACACGTGGAAGAGCTTGGCAAGGTGCTAGCCACATTAGAAGCTGCCGGGCTTACAATCAACCTGGAGAAATGTCGGTTCGGACAAAGCAGAGTAAAGTACCTAGGCCATGAAATAGGCTCTGGATTTCACGCACCAGACCCAGAAAGGGTTGCCGCGATTCAGAACTTAAGACTGCCAGAGAACAAAAAACAGTTGAGGATTGTCTTAGGATTGATTAACTATTATCAAGACTATATTGAAGGGTATTCCGAGATAGTGCTTCCACTGACAGTGTTGACGAGAAAGGAAGTACCGAATGCACTCCCATGGGGTGAAAAAAACAAGACGCCTTTGAAACGGCGAAGAGGAAATTGATGGAACTGCCGAAACTTGCAGCCCCATCGTTGACGCGGAGGTTTATTTTGTCGACAGACGCGTCGGAGAAAGCGGTCGCCGCTAGCTTATCGCGGAAGAGCGACGGCGGGAAAGAACTGCCGGTTGCGTTCTTGAGCCGAAAGTTGAGGGGTACACAGAGTAGGTGGTCAACAATCGAGAGAAAAGCATTTGCAATTGTATGGGCACTAGAACAGCTTGAAACTTGGTTGTTCGGATCGGAAATTTTGGTTCGCTCTGATCACAATCCATTGCGGTACGTAGGAACATCGTCGCCAAACAGCGCACGATTAACACGCTGGGCATTGTCCCTGCAAAAGTATAATTTACAAATAGAACATGTGAAGGGGACCAAAAATGTGCCGGCAGACGCCCTATCTCGACTGGGTCGGGCCTGAGCATTTTGGGGGTGTAGCGAGACGAAACAGTCGGGTTAACCAGTCCACGCCTCTATCGTCACTCGATGCGCCTTGCTGGAAAAAAAAAAAAGAGCGCAAAGGGACGCGGTTTTTGTAACTATCGTTTATTTTACCCGTTATTCGGGTTTCTTCTACTATATGTATTGTATTTTTTGGAAAAAAAAGAGTGTAAAGTGACTCTGTTTTTGTAACTATTGTTTATTTTCCTCGTCATTCGGATGCCTTCTACTATGTATTGTAATTTCTGTACACATGCTGTGTATGTAGGCCTGTTATCCTAATAATATGTAAAAAAAAGAAAAAAAAGGGTTTCAGATGAAGGATAGACATGTCATGCCACGCTTAGGCATGCATGACTGGTAGGTGTGCTATCAGTGGTTATCAGAAGCGAGCTCAAGCGGTCACGAGGGTGATGTTGATAACGGATGGAACAGGCTGATAAATAAGCCGAAAAAAGGGTTTTTTGGTAGGTTGGATCCGGGGTGGTGACGGAAGGTTGTATCTCGACACGACGGGATGGAATAAATCATCTGAAACTATTTGGAAAAGAGTCTTCACTCACAGACTACAAGATAATGGCGAAAATATTGGCACGACGTCTGGACATTCGAGTTGAAAATGTCATCGGAGAGCACCAAACCTATGGCTCTAAAGGACGGTTCATTTATCACAACCTTCACGTCATGCGTTTTGTCTGTGAAGCGACAGCCGAAGGTCATCAACCATTAGTGGTGCGGCACACGGATTTCTGTCAAGCGTTTGATCGAGTCTCCCACGAGTTTCTCATGAAGGTTTTGGAACGATGTGGGGTGGGCGAAGTGATGAGAGGCTCTATAGCGCTGTGCTACAAACACATCACCACGCGGCTTTTAATAAATGGGGAGAAATGAAAGCCAGTTCCAGTTCAGCGTTCTGTCCGGCAAGGCTGCCCAATGTCACCAATCTTGCTTGCTTTACGGCTGGAGCCAATGTGCCTCAAGGTGCACCGCAACAAGTCGATCTCCGGTCTCAACCTGCAGCGAGCATCTGTAAAACTCCTGGCGTACGCAGACGACGTGTCTTTTGTATGCTCTTCAAAGCGAAAAATCGAAACAGTCTTGGATGAACTCGAAAGCTACGGTCGGTGTTCCGGAGCAAGACTCAAAAAGAGCAAGTCAAAAGGGAGCTGGCTCGGAGAGTGGGCCACAAAGCCATCGGAGTTCATGGGCGTCAAGTGGTCTACAGGCGTGGAAAAGTACCTCGGCGTGCCCATGGGTCTGTCAGTACCTACGTCACAACATTAGAAGCAGAAATTGACGACCATACCAGCAAAACTGTCTTCTCGGACAGCACGACGCTTGTCGATGTTCTCCAGAAGCTATGTCTGGAACGCGGTGTCATATCCTGCGATCCTGTATGATTCGTTGCGGCGCAGGGACAGTGAACGTCATCCACAGACATTGGGCCATGTTCATTTGGCACTCTCGAAGAGAAAATATGCGAAGGAGCAACCTTTTTTTGAGTCTGAAAAGCGGTGGCTTCGGACTCGTGAATGTGACCTCAAGCTTTATGTGCAGCGTTTTCTATTTTTTAGAGGTCAAAGAGATCCAATCTTCACGACCGCATTGCACTGGTTAGGGTATGAAAACCTCTAACAATGGATGGTCTTAGTTCTTCTTGGTTCACTTCTCTTGGGAGTATCTTTTGACGGTGAAACGGAAGACACACTGTCTCAGCAGTTTCACCAGTGCCGTTGTACCGACAGTGCGTCAACGCTCCCAACTCATCCGATGTCTTCAAGCAGCTGAAAATACTGCCTATGCCAACAAGCAACAAAGATTTCTTTCTTCGTTTTCATGTTGAAGTGCTCCCTGCGAAAGAGTGGCTTGATAAGAAAGGATTCTTTGTGCCGTGGTCACTAAACTGCTTTGTGCGGGGCGACTGAAACTTTTCATCACGTGTTTGTGGAGTGTAGCAACGCTTACCTTTTTTGGGCGGAACTGAAGTGCCTCTTCACTGTAGAGTTTGAAATTGACTGGAACATGTTCAAATGGTTGTGTCTTGAGAGCGAGGAGCACTCTCCAACTGTGCGGCGTGTTTTAGCGGTGCTCGAACTGCACGCGATTTGGCGATCCCGAACTGCGTATCCCGAGTGCGACATCCGTGCCATGCGAACATGGCGGTAGTTTGCGGCCAAGTTAGGACTAGGAGCAGTGGGACTTCATCGAAAGACGTCTCCAGAAATGGTGTATTTGAAGTGTTAGCGTATAATGATATAACGTTCAGGCTCCTCATAATGTAACGACAAAGTAGCCGACGTGTCCGCTGTCTGCTTTTGTTCGGAATAAGCTTCCAAACGCTCAATAAGCTTGCTGTTTAAAAGAAATGAAAGCCGTTTACAACTCCCTGTAACGTCGAATTAGAGCGCAGCTCTTGAAGAGGAGGAGGGGAAGGTACGGAGAGGAGGCTATTCCCCTCCTCCTCTCCTGCTCGCCTCCCATTTGGAGGAAATGTTTCTGCTAAATCTAGCGGGAAAATTTTTTTCCGCTAAATTTAGCGGGGAACTTTTTTCCGCCAGATTTAGCGGAGAAATTTTTCCACTAGATTTAGCGGGGAAATTTTTCCGCTAGATTTAGCGAGGAACATTTTCCGATAAATTTAGCGGGGAAATTTTTCCGATAAATTTAGCGGGGAAATTCTTCCGCTAAATTTAGAGGGGAAAATTCTTCCGCTAAATTTAGCGGGGAAATTTTTCCGCTAAATTTAGCGGGGAAATTTTTCCGCTAAATTTAGCGGGAAAATTTTTCCGCTAAATTTAGCGGGGAAATGTTTCCGCTAGATTTAGCGGGGAAATGTTTCCACTAGATTTAGCGGGGAAATTTTTCCGCTAGAGGGGAAATTTTTCCGCTAGAGGGGAAATTTTCCCGCTAGATTTAGTGGGAAAATTTTTCCGCTAAATTTGGCGGGGAAATTTTTCCGCTAAATTTAGTTTTTTGCCCATAATGCACCACGCGGTTACGCCGACGGCGACGTTGACGGTGACGCCAACGCCGCTCAAGCCGGAAACGGGCGCCTAAGAACTGCGCTCTAAAAAAAAAAGGAATCGGTGGCCAAGTGGACTAGCGCACACCAGCTCGGAGCACGTGGAGCGAAAGCTCGCGCTGCAGAACCCAGGAATCCTGGGTTCATTCCCCACCCCTGCTCGTTTCGATCTGGATGAGCATCGTACCGGCGTGTTGTCGTGTATCACTACTGCGTGGTGCACGTTAAAGACCCCAGATTAGCGGTTGTACCGCACTGGCTAAATTGCTCATCTACAGCGGAGACACCAGACGCCTACTGAGGCAGACTTACTCCCGGCTGTATAAACATACACACAATTTGCTTTTTTGCGGAGCTCGCTCTTGTAACTTCTGCTATGCTCAATTTGAATGGGATACAGAAACGAAATGTTTTGTTCTTATTTCTGCGTTTACATGTGGTTTATGTAGGGCCGGCAGCCCAAAAACACTAGCCTAGACTAGTGTTTCTGGGCTGGAGGCAGAGAGGTCAAGAAAACTAATTTTAGAACGAATGAACAGATTCCCAAATTGTGTCTGGTGGCGGCCTGTGAAGCTCTGTTGAAATGCTGCGATGCCATGAGATCCTAAGAAGCAGCGCCAGTTTGCGGCAGTGTGGCTCGCTCGTGGAGTTACTTAGTCGTGAATGAGACTTGGTCGAGAAAGCTAACGCGTTTATATTCTGTTCACCCATAAGTTGAGACGAGCCAAAGCTACAAGTGCTTTGGCTCCAGTCAAAGCCAGAAGTGCTACAAGCCCACGCTTCTGGCTTTGAGACATGCATTTCTAGCGCGAGTGCTCGTTCTGCGGAAAAACGTTTCAAAGCAGGGACCTCAAGCTCTCGCCCTCGAATATTGAATATTACTAATAGGTGATATTGTTAAACTTGGTTAAACCCCCTTCATGTTTTAAAAGTTGTGCAAGGTGCGTCGGTGCAAGAGGCACGTGCAACGTGCAGCCCTTGGGGAGATCATGGCGGCACAGTGCAGCACTGAGCTAGATTTCAGACGCCATGTTCTTCCAAGAAGTGGCGCGCAGCACGTGTCTCGAGCATTTCTACAACAATTAACTTTTCCCCAGATAGTCGGGCTTTAGAGATTGCCACGCGTTGACGCCACCCAAAACCAAGGCTCGAAACTACAGTAGCATTGACTGTGCACGGACCATAGAGTTATTACAATAAACACTAGAGGTTCAACTGCCGCTAATGCCCACGGGACTACCGGTTGCAAATTGAAGCAGACAGCAACCAGTCTGCTTTTCCAGCCTTCCTATGTATTCCTATGGGAAAACGTACGTGATATTTTTCTCTTCGCCAGGGAATAATAAAATTCACCGTAGTTTGTTTTTAGTAACAAGCACTATGTGGCTTTACTCAGAATATAAAAGTGTAATTTATTTGGTTAATGTGTTTTTTTTTCTTACAGAGCGATGTTTATGTTAGCAAAAAATGAGGCCCAGGTCTATGTTTACAACATGATATGTCTATACAAGCTATCGATTCGAGCAAAAAGAACAGCTAAAAAGTGTGTAGGGTTTATTCACGCTGGAATAGCATTAAGATGATTGAAACGCAGTTTCTTACTAATGCACAGTTTGTTACTAATCCAGTACGTGTTCTTCGTTCCATAACTCCATGCTTCGTTCTTTTAGTCTGTTTTTAGTTTTTGTCAAGCTGATTTACTCTACGTGCTTCATAGCATGGACTATATGAGTAAATACTTGCCCTTTAACAGCAGCCTGCAACTTCAACACGTATTATACATGCTTTTGTTTGCTATCAATACCCGGCCGATTGAGTCAAGGCAATCCGCTTTCCAAAGACGTTGTCATGACGACAATTATCGCGTTCACTTAGGCTTAGGAATGACCAGAATCGAAAGACTATCTAAAAAATGCGGCAAAGTCATTGCTCATGCTTTGCGATTTAAGTGAGGTAAAGCAAAGCGAAAGCCTCCTGCACCATTCGTTGCTGACTAACGCGCCCGATATTGCAGCTACAACGACATATTAGTTCCAAAGCGAGCGGCGCTCACTCACCGGGGCACCGCCATGTTTCCCCGCATCCCTACCGAGCCAGTCACATGATTTCAAAATCCCTCTCCTAGGTACTGTGGCTAAATTTAGCCGCGGTTAGCGCTTCAAGCAAACGGGCCCTGGACATTAGCCGCGTTTACATGAATGCGACTTAGTCGCATCGAATCCAGTTGTCGCATTCAATGCGGTCATGTAAACGGCATAATGCGCAAAGAAAGCGCATCGCATTCAAGTCGCTAGACAGAGGTGGATCGAGATGGCGAGTGCGCATTCATTCAGCCCATGTAAACGGAGGTCGCATCGCATTTTGGAACGGGGAGGATTATGGGAAGGCGCTCGCTGCGGAAGTGAGTGAACAGCTGAGAACATGGCGGCGGCCAACCTCGTCGGCGGCGCGGAGAGCGGTCCCGTATGGTCGCCAGCAATTGTTTCCCGAGAACAAACGCGAGCTTTTATTGCCATCATAAGTAAGCGGAATATAGCGGAGCTGCTCGGTGAAGGCGGCCCCCGTCCAAGCCTTGCGAAGTACGACTTGCGTGTCCGAAGGGGTCCCAAAGGCTTCGGCGCAAGCACGAACGACACCGAGAGCCCCGAGCACTGTAGAGCACTGCATGGTAGCGCAGAACGAGCAGCTCCTACCTCGGTGCCGTTCCTGGCTGCGCAGGAACCTTTCGGACTCGGGGACCGGTTGGTCCGTTCGCGATCGGCGAGGTTTGGCGCGGCGAAGCGCGGAGGCTTCCTCAAAGCGTGCGCACACACGTCGCCTCTGGTCCAGAGTGACCCGGCGGCCCGGCCTGGAGCCCTAAACGCTTGGGTTTTGATGTTTCTTCCGTCTCGTAAGTTCTTCCACAGCACCGAAAATAGCGGGCACGATATTTACGTTCACTGACTGAACGCGTCGAAGGGCGGCCCTCCACGTGCGATGCACCGGAAAACGTGGTGCGGCTGGTGCCGGAACTGCATAACTTCGAGATTTGACATGGCGTGGCGTCACCTTCTAGTGCGCATTCATGTAAACGTTGCCGCGTCGGCTTTGTTCGAGGAACGAGTGGAGTCGATGCGCTGAAGTCGCTTTCATGTAAACGAGGCTATTGATGAAGAAAATTCCCTTGCGGTCGCGGTATGCCTCCGCGTCGTCACCGCCGGGGCTGCTAGTCCGCACGTGGGTGCAGTCAATGCAGCCCGTAACACCGGGGAAGCGGGCCATCTCGTGGAATTGGCGCGCATCACCGCGCTTAACTGGGAAGCGTCCGGGAAATGCACGAGTTTTTTTTAACAGGTTCCGTGCAATCAGGCGCGTTACGAGCCCGACCGTGCGGCTCACTGTAGGCTGGGACAAGTTGACGAGGTCCCCCGTGACTACATGAAACGCCGCGGCACCGTGGAACCGCAGGGTTACCAGTAAAGTTGTAGCATGGGGGGGGGGGGGGGGGGGGGCAGCGGCAGACTCCTATGGTCGCCACTCGCTTTGAAGTGACAGCTTAGAGAGCAGCTCCCGCACGGTTCTCTTCGTGAACCGGTACCGCCCTAGGAATTGCCTGTCGTATTACCGCTCCATCGGGTTTTCGCGGTCTCGAACAGATGGCCACGGGGCTCTTAGTAGTACATGGACGTTTCCGAAGATGAGGTCAGATGCGCGGGAGGCAAACTCGAACGCCGAAATTCTCCGAACGACGTCATAAGCCGACATCTTGGCAAACTCGTTCAAGTCACGTCCAATTCACGTTCAAGACAAGTACAACGCTGTCTTGAAATTTTGGAGATTTGAATCAAATCAAGATCGCTTCCAGTTCGCGTTTCAAGTCAATGAGGATTTATGAAAGGCGATGGCGTTGTTTCAAGACGGTTTTAAGTCAAGTTCGAGTCAAGTTCGAGTCAAGGAACATCTATGAATTCGATGGTAAGCCTATTTTTGGCACCAAACGTTTTGAACGCACATGGCTGCTCACCAGCGAAAGCGAAGCACAACACGAAGTGGCGGTGGCTGAAATCTCTTGGCGCGTGTGGGAGCGATCTTTCTCTGAAGCTGCGTTGTAAATGTGTTATGCAGCAGAATACCCAGGCTTTGCAGGGGAACCAGCC
Source organism: Ixodes persulcatus (assembly GCA_013358835.2). NCBI lineage: Eukaryota > Metazoa > Arthropoda > Arachnida > Ixodida > Ixodidae > Ixodes > Ixodes persulcatus. The sequence continues at coordinate 122,796 of JABSTQ010008821.1, forward strand.
GCTGTGGGAACATCCGATGCAGTTGAAAACCGACCCTCACAGGAAAACCAGGCGCTGCACATTTTCTATTAGCGAGGGGCCGATGAAGACGGGTGACCATCTTTCAAACAGTCATGTCGAGAGGCACGAGCTAGCGGCCGTCTTGAGCACTGACTTGGATCGGCGTCGGAGCATCATGACGATAAAAAAAAACGTTCAGCCTTTCCACTCTCGTGAAGAAGGGTTGTGTTTATGTTTTTTTTTTATACAGACTAGAACTTGGTCTGCCTCGACGGGCGACGAGTCTCCCAGCTGTAGATGAGCAATTTAGCCAGTGCAGTACAACCGCTAGCCTGGGGTCTTTAACGTGCATCACGCAGTAGTGATACACGACCGCACGCCGGTACGATGCTCATCCAGATCGAAACGGGCAGGGGTGGGGATTGAACCCAGCATCCCTGAGTTCTGCAGCGCAAGCTTTCGCTCCACGCGCTCCGAGCTGGTGTGCGCTAGCCCACTCGACCACCGATCCAAGACCAGCGGAGCTGTACACGATACACTGTGTGCTTGTTCTTCGTCGTCGTCTGTTTTTCGCGCTGTTTCCTACGATGAATTCCCACCAACGCGCCCAACTATCTATTCTTCTATTATGATGATGATGAACGGCTGGTGCTGACTCGACTTACTTACATCTTGAAGGAAGCTGGGCACTACCCTCACTACGACGCTGGGCAGACTGGGTTCCGCCCCGGCCTGTGCACCCACGACAGCCTACACCTACTCAGGAGCTTTGTGGGCAAAAGGCGGCGGTGCACCAACAAGGTACCCGGGCTCTTGGTGGCAGTCGACCTCAAGAAAGCCTTTGACACCGTTGACCATTCGGCGGTGATTGAGGCACTCGAAGAGAGCGGCGCGAGCACCCGCACCGTTAACATCGTTAGGAGTTTCCTCAGGAATCGCACCTTCGAGATCAGCTCGGGCGCCAAGCAACCTCGCACTTTCAGCAGCGTCCGTGGAGTGCCTCAAGGAGCCATACTCTCACCTACCCTTTTTAACTTGGTGATGAGAAAGATAACGAGAGCGTTGCGCGTCGTCCCCCACCTTCAACACACAACGTATGCAGACGACATCACCCTTTGGGTGGACCCTCGGAACACAAAGCTTGACACCCAGGAAACGCTAGCCACCATGCAGACGGCCTTGGACACACTCGACCAGTGCCTGCAGACCACAGGCATGCAGCCCTCCCCGGATAAGACGGCGTTCTTGATCGTCGGCGGCCTTGAGCACTCCAGAGGTCAGATACACCTAACACTGGGCGGTCAGCCCATTCAGCGCTCTCCTGTACGCTGGATTCGGGTACTGGGGGTCCCGCTGCACGAGCAAGGTGGCGCACAGGAATGGATGAAGCAACTAAAACCCGCATGGCGACGGCAACTCCACCAGATCAAAAGAATAGGCAACCGCTTCGGTGGCGCAGGCATGCAAACCATCCGCTTGCTAACTCAGGCAGTCCTCACATCGAAAGCCTGTTACGGGGCCACGTGCTTCGACCTGACCAAGGCACAGCACAAGCAGCTGCAAGTCTTGCATCGAGAATGCCTGCGTGCGATTACAGGCCTTCCAAGACACACCAGACCGGAAGAGCTGTACCGATACTCGGACCTTCCTACTTTGCAAGCCATTATTGAGACCCGCGTAGCCGGCCATCATAGGCGCCGAACCTTGACTAGGGCCGGTCAGTGTCTCCTGGAACTACAGGGTTGGCGGCCATTTGTGGCAGAGAACCCGCCTTTGAGAAGCATATCACCTTGGGAAGACGTTATGGTGAGACAACCGAAACCGCTCACTCGCAAGGAGAGGCCTGAAGACCACCCTGAAGTAAGGGCCGCACTTGCAGCGCGTACAGACCTTGTGGCGCACGCGGTCTTCACAAAGGCCGTGTGGTGTGAAGAAACAAAACGGGCCACCCTAGCGTATGCGACCGGTCGGAACTGCTACGATCAGACTCTCCAATATGACAGGAAGCCCAGCACGAGTCGTCTCGAACTTGATGCCATACATTTAGCGCTCTCTCGCATACAAGAACTTTGCGACCGAGCAGACGTTCTTACTCGTATAACAATCTTTACGGACTGCAGGGAGGCCCTCACACGCCTAGGAAAGACCCCTCGCGAAGGCACGCTCTGCCAGCGGATTAAGAGCCTGTGCTCCGATTTGTTAACGGCTAAAGATATCGAAATACGAGTGGATTGGATCCCGGGACACGCAGGTGGCGTCGGTAACGAAGCCGCCTACACGTGGGCGAGCGAGCACAGGGAAGACCGCTCCAACCTGGGAATCTTAGTCCCGCTCGCATTGCCGGACCCAGACCCCCTCGAACGGAAAGCTGTGGCCCGCCAAGAAGATCGCCGTCGGCTGCGAGAACAGACACCTCACAACCCCGCACCGTTACCCAAGGGACTGCCTAGGGGGGCGCAAGTGCTGGTACACAAAGCCCGCACCGGCGCTGCGCTCACAGAGGATGTGCTTGCCAGATGGCGAGACTACAAGCCACAGAGGGGCCGCCCACCTGATCAGACGCAGGAGAACGAGGAAGCGTCGGGATCAAAAGCGCCGGTAACTTGCACTACGTGCTCTGCCGGCGTTCTTCCCACTATTCAGCACCTCTTATGGGACTGCACCGGCTTACGGGAAAAAAGAGCCGAGTACCTAAACCCAAGCATCCAAAATCTCCACGACTGGGTCACCCCAAAAAACGACGCTCACACTAAAGAGACACTACTCTCGTTATGGAAGTTTGCGCGCTCGACTGGCGTCGACCGCAGAATGTGAACTTGTGCTTCCCTAGCCCCCTTCCCCACTGAGGCCATAGCGCCATCCCTTCTACAATAAAGAATATCATGATGATGATGATGATGATGATGATGATCTTGCAGCTGTTCCCTTTGTTACGGGTGGTTCCGAACCACGTTCGTACCTAGCCAAAAAAAAATATTAACGAAAAAAAACACTTATTTCTTTCACTTTGTCCTTCTCCAAAGCAAATTATTGCGTGTATGTTTATACAGCCCGAAGTTAGTCTGCCGCAGTGGGCGTCTGGTGTCTCAGCTGTAGATGAGCAATTTAGCCAGTGCGGTACAACCGCTAACCTGGGGTCTTTAACGTGCACCACGCAGTAGTGATACACGACCGCACGCCGGTACGATGCTCATCCACACCGAAACGGGCAGGGGCGGGGATTGAACCCAGGATCCTGGGTTCTGCAGCGCGAGCTTTCGCTCCACGTGCTCCGAGCTGGTGTGCGCTAGACCACTCGGCCACCGATCTCCCTCTTCTCCTTGTCCTTCGCATACATCGCATATATTATAGCTGGAAAGGTTGGCGCCATCTACGAGCGACGGCGGAAACTATACTGGTTGTGTGCTTGACGCCGTCGCTTATAGATGGCGGTAGCTGTCCAGGTAGGTTTGTGTCGACATACCGGACACGATCCTGGGGAACCTAGCCCTTAACAGCTCCGCTGTAAAAGCTTGAGCGTAACTATGCTACATCTCTAAATTCTAGATACCTCAACCTGAACATACAACACAAAAACAAAACTTGATTTCAAGTAAGTCCACATCATCGCGAAGACGACGACGACGACGAGTCCGGTAGGACCATTGTCTACATTGCTCTAGAGGTAAATAATAATTTTATATATATATCTGCCTCCGATTCGGCCGCAACCCCTCGTTCTTCAACGAGGGGCAGCTGTCCTCGGCTTTTAAAGCAGTGACCCGTCTCCGACCAACGGGGACTAAGGAAAATGAGCCATCTAAACGCACCGCAACCAGCATGCAGCGCAGACCAATCAGCCGAATCATCCAACATCTCTGAGTTGGATGTTCTCCCTGATAATGTCATGGAGGAGTCTGATGACGAAGGTGGATGGATCACCAAAGTAGCAAAAAAACGACGCCACGGATCCAATTCGAGTGAGGCGACGATCATCACTCAGCCGACTCACAACCTTGTGGTCATTATCAAACCTACTGATCCGACCAAGATCATCACTAACATGAATCCTCTGGCTCTGAAACAGATGCTGGAAAACCTGGCACCAGACGGAGTAATCCAAATTCGACCGAATTATCGCCTTAACCTCTTGGCCATAGATGCAAGAAATATAGAATCAACGAAGTCCCTTCTTCAACTGAAGAAGCTCGGCACAATCCAAGTTCAGACGTATGAGCCAGCACCCCCATCTTCCAATGTTGGCGTTATTCGCGGCGTATCAACAGAAATCACAGACGCGGACCTCTGGGCATCAATAAGAGAAAAAGCACCAGTCCTTCAAGTGAGGAGACTCGGCAAGACAGAGGCGGTAAAGCTTGTCTTCTCCACCAGAACCTCACCAGAATACGTCTTTGTGGGGCACACAAGATACAGTGTCTTTTCCTACCTCGAAAAACCGCGGCAGTGTCCTAAGTGTAACCGCTTCGGACATCTGGCGAGCACATGCTCCAAAACGCAACGCTGCAGCCGATGTGGCGGAGAACATGTCGTCAGCGAGTGCGAAGCGAAACAACCGAGGTGCATAAACTGCAAGAGAGGCCACGATGCCACGTCCCGGAACTGCCCAGCCTACAAAGCTGAAAAGCAGATAACTAACTACAGAAGCTCTAACAACGTGGACTACACGTCTGCCAAATCTGTCATCACGAATGAACAAAAAGTTCAAGGACTGGAAAAGCACCGTACTCCCCGCAAGCAGAAACAAAGCTTGAAAGGAGACAAGAAAACTATCATCCCAGAGATGAATGAAACCGACTATCCTCCGTTGGATACGCCGTCATCAGAAATCGTGCCGAAGCCAACGGTCGCGTCTGCACAGCAGCCAGAGTCTTCACCCAAGAATACAGAAGCTGTTTCGAGCCAAAATACTTCCAAGAACCAAGAAGTACCAGGAAAATGGGCAAGAGATCACCCAGCTCAGAAGAAGCCAAGATCAGTTGCAACGCCCCAGTCTCAAAGCCTTGGTAATGCGCTGTGCACAATTGCCACATTGTTGCGCTCCTTCCTCACTTCTCTTCAGTCACCCATCGCTCACGCAATGATCACAATTATCGACATTGTTGTTCCACTTGCCACTTCCTGGTGCAACTAGACTGCTTCATCGGGAACAACACATCGCAAAGTGAAAAACGAGACGTACAAAGAACACACTTCCTCGCTGCAATAAAAGCAGCTTATTTCCCACAATAATACAGTGGAATGTCAATGGGCTACGAAACAAGATAAATGACCTACGGCAACATTTACAGAGACACGAGGTCGAGGTAATCGCCCTTCAGGAAACCAACTTGAAGTCAGGAGCGGTCCGACTATCTCCCTATGTTATCTACACTAGTACTCCCCGAACAACATCAACAACAACAGACGCACCTAAGGCATCTCTATTTATACACAGAGACTTACCTCAGTTACAAGTGGATCTTTCAGATTTCTGCGACCAAAGCGCAGAATACGTGGCTGTCACGATACAAAAAGACAACTCGGACGCCATGACCATCGTATCGGTATATATTCGGCCCAGTTCTCCTTGGAATCCTTCCATCTTACGCACGATCCTCTCTCGGTGTAAACCAGCCACGCTGATCATTGGGGACTTTAACGCCCACAATGAGGCCTGGGGGGACAAGCAAACGTCCACTCGTGGCCGGTCTCTAGAGGATATCACAACAGCTATTGGCCTCCGGTGTCTGAATGACGGCACTGCAACCTTTGTGAGACCTGGCGTACAGCACAGTGTGCTCGACCTGAGTTTCGCCACCGCTGCAGTGCGATCGCTGTGGCTAGCCGAACCCGACAGCTGGGGCAGTGACCATCTCCCTATTATAATTACTTCCCCAGAGAACAGACCTGTCACACACAAGACTTGCTCTGTGACAAACTGGGATGCCTTCCGAGTGTACTTCGAACATATAATATATACTGGCACCACTGATCACACGACCGCCATCTCTCAGGCGCTCTACAAAGCGACACGGAGAGTTACGGTTCCTATATATAGACCCAACCCAGACCTAAAATACTTAAGGCTACGTGCCTTGCGACGCAAAGCACAACGACGTGCCTTGAAAACATCAAGACAAGAGGATATACAACGGTATCGAAGGATTGATGCGGCATTTCGTAGGCATACCAAGCGCTTACAACGGAAACAATGGCGACAGCGATGTGAGACCCTTCACTCTCCTGGTGGCGGAAGGCAAGCATGGCGAATGGCCCGCATCCTGGCGGGTCATGCTGTTCCCCGCTCACCGGTCCTTGGCCTTGTTATCGCGCAGAACATCACGTTGCCTCAAGCCGCAGAACTCCTTGCTGATGAATTCACCTCCGCTCCCGCTCCGGCACCGGGATTTGTCGCAGCTACTGCTACCACCACGCCCGCGCAGGTTGCCAGCAACTCCGATTTCACGCTGAGTGAACTACAGCATGCTCTTCAGCGTTCTTCTCGGAAACGCACCGCACCAGGCCCAGATGGGATAACTTTTCAAGCGCTTCGTAACCTTGATGATACGACCCTTCCTGGCCTTCTGGAATACTTAAATCATATTTGGCGCTCGTCTGATATTCCTCCTGCCTGGCTCAGATCTGAGGTTGTTCCCATTCATAAACCAGGAAAACCGATTGGTGCCACCAGCTCCTACAGACCGATATCTCTTACATGTTGTCTAGGGAAGGTGATGGAGCGAATGGTCCTTCGGCGCCTTGACTGGCAGCTCGAGACATCGGGCGCCCTGCCTAATCAGCTGTCTGGCTTCCGCAAACAACGCTGTACGACAGACGCGATCGGCAGCCTAGTATCAGACATGGAACAATCAAAGGCAACAAGGCAAGCAACAACAGCAATATTTCTCGATATTAAGAAAGCATTCGATGCAATTCCACACGAAACCATCATTGCTCAGCTTACAAGGCTCGGCGTTGCAGGCCGAGCTCTGGCATTCGTACGCGCCTTTCTTACAGGAAGGTCTATGCACGTACGCCTAGGTGGAATTCGAAGTTCTCAACGTACAGTAACCCAAGGCGTTCCCCAGGGCAGTGTTATAAGTCCTCTCTTATTTAACGCTGCTATGGCGGCCCTGCCAGAGGCTCTTCGGCGTATGAAGTCCTCGGGACCAGTCATTAACATCGCAATATACGCAGACGACGTGGCCCTCTGGACTACCGCTCCGACTAAGATATATAGCAAGATGCAACAAGCCCTTCAGGACGGATTGAATATAGTTGTAGATGAAATCTCTAGACTAGGCCTTACGCTCTCCGCTTCCAAAACAGCTGCCCTTCAATATCATCCAACGGCTAGAGCATCGATCAACAGAATCTACACAATTAACGGAACAGACGTAGCACGAGTCCGGACGTACTCCTACCTGGGGTTTCTTCTGGATGACCGCATCTCCTGGAAGCCTGCAGTCAAGGCAACACTGATCAGATGTCGCCGCCACCTCAACGCCATTCGAATGATCATGGGCAGCAGGTGGGGAACGTCTCAGGTCATGATGCTACAGCTATACAGAGGCCTCATTCTCTCGAGATTATTATACGCCTTGCCGCTGATTCACGTCAGCAATGCGCAGTCTGCAGCCATTGAGACCCTGCAAAGGATTGCAGTTCGCTTCTGTCTGGGTTTACCGAGATACTCCCCGAACATTCCAACGCTGGTTGAAGCGAGGATAAACCTTGTCGAGAACCACGGCAGAGAGCTGACACTTCGCCATATCGCAAGGCAAACATCCTGCCGGTCAACAGGGCCCCTCTTGAACCATATTCGAAGTTGTCCTCAATCTCGCCTTGGAACTCTCGCTAGAGACTTTGAAGGAATTGTGGGCACCTTAGATACTATCTACCCGGCACCACCACCTTACGCCTCGCCGCTGAACATCAGTGAATCTATTCCGGAACTCAGAAGCAAACGCTTCACAGCCCAAGTTGTCGCTCGGACCCTCGCAGAATACCGAATTGAGGTAGATTTTCTAGGATGGATGCGTGTATATACCGACGGCTCGGTCCTTCATAGCCGCAAATCATCCACTGCAGCAGTTTTTATTCCGGAACTAAAAATGGCCAAATCAAGGAAACTGAGCTTTCACACTACATCTACCACTGCCGAACTCGCCGCGCTTTGGCTAGGCCTTGACGTCCTCGACAGTATCCCTCACAGTGGAAAGGCAGTGTTCCTCACAGATTCCAGAATAGCTTTACAACTACTCGGTAGCCTTGAAGACGCCCCACAATATGCCAGATACATTGAAAACATGACAAGAAACTTAGAGTCTAAAGGATGGCAAATAGCATACCAATGGCTGCCATCACACGTCGGTATCTCGGGCAATGAGACAGCCGATCGTCTCGCTAATGCAGCTCACCACATTAATGTACCAACACTTGTCATACCAAAGATGTATGAGGCCAGACTTATTATTCACAAAGAAATAGAAAAACTACATCCGGACACGCGCGTTTTTGCCGCGAAGCCACCTGCACGCGTGCCTCCAAAGCTGTCCCGAGCCTCCGCTTCTCTACTGCACAGACTTCGCACTGGTTGTGCCTTTACTGCAAAAGCCCTTCACCGTATGGACCCAACAATAAACCCAAACTGTCCATCCTGTGATGTTCCCGAGGACCAGGACCATCTCCTCTGGACCTGCCCTACTCTAGCGGACAAAAGAAAATCGTTTCTCGACAGCCTGAGGCAAGCAGGCGTAGCAAGTGCTACAACACAGGAAATTCTTTTCCCCCCAGGATCTGCACGCGATGTCTCGAGAACATTCACCGCACTTCTCAAGTTCTTGGAGGACACCAGTTTATTTGACCGCCTCTAACCCCGGTGTCTGTGGGCGATGGCAACACATCAGCCACGGCCTCTCGATCCCCCTGTTGGTGCGGCCTGCCGATTTTTTCCGAAAACAAAAGAGCGCGCGTGAGAGGAGAACTTCTCCCATCTGCCGTGGAGGCGCTGCACATCGGCGAGCGGTCTCGTGAGCTGAAAGCTATACTGGCTATACTCCGTTTCACGTTATGCTGTACCGCAGACAAGGCTAGAAGCGCGAGCTCATAGCGTTGGGAGCTACTCTTAACGCACGAGAGCTTGTGCCGCCGAGATGTGCCTTATAGAGCAAGGAGCTCGCGCTTGTAGCCTTTCCTGCGGTACATCATAAGGTTAAAAAGAGTATAGAAAAGGCGCCCAACGCGCTCTTGCTTCGCGACCCAAGAAAATATCTGCCCGTCATTGGCTTCGCCGATACCGAGGCGCTGTCGCGGTTGCAAAAATCGCTTGTCCCCCACCTTTGCACCACTTTGCGCGGAGAAAATATCGCAGTTTTACCCTGTGCTCGCATGCGTGGTTTATGTTTTCGATCGTTTTTTTTGCTCGTTTCTATAGTTTCATGGCGATAACCACTGATGGATGAGAAAGAAGAGACGTAGACAGCCGCCTTTTGTCTGTCTCTGTACAGTTTTAAAGTGTGCAGATGGGTTACGGAGCACGCGATGCCTAAAAACTGTTGCGTGCCGCGTTGTAAGTCAAATGCTGCGAGAGATCCGGAACACTGCTATTACGAGCTTCCGTCTAGAGAGAAATTTTGGGATGCCTGGTTGAAGAACATTTCGCGAGAATGCAGCGAGAAGGGCAGCCAGTGGCAACCAAGCTCCAGGAGCGTCGTGCGCTCCCTTCATTTTAAAGGCCGACGTACACTTCGCGCTTTCCACTTTTGCCCGTCACCTCCTTTCCTATATCCCTTCACATTTTACCTTGCCCCAACCTGGCTCCCCCTCGCAGCTTAAGAGATGGGAGCGCTATGTGGATTATCTTCCCTGCAGAAAGCCGAGGTTGTACATATAGGCATTTAAGGCGGAGGACTACAAGGTAGGGATGAAGCGGAAGGTACTGCGACCGATAGCGGTGCCGACTCAATTCCCATTGTATTCGTTGTACATGCAACCAGCAGGTTCAAAGAGACGCAGAACGCTTGTTCGTGTGCCACCTAACGCGTCCACGTCGCATGCGAGCGGTAGAAGCCGACAACGCAAAATGCAGTCCCCTGCAGAAAGAAGACAAGCTGTTGATGAGTGCGTGGCTATTGAACCTTGCCTGCAAAAAGAGTTTGAAGTGAAAGAATGTCAGACGTCATTCAATTTGACAGCTATAGGCTTCATGGAAGATGCCAAGAAAAACGCGCACCGCCTTCAAATGCAAGCCAAACGACTGAACGAGCGAATGAAAAAACTGCGACAAACCTGCGACGAATTTCAAGACAGATTTAAGCAAGGAAGGCTAATGTGTAGAACCCGCTCAACTTTGCAGGTGACGTGTCCTGAATGCAAGCTGTAACTTAAGGGAAATGAATCTCGTGTCGGAGAAAATCAGTTCGTGTTTAGCCTTGACCAAAGAGGACTCAGCTATCCACGACCTGAAGCTGTCTGGCCGTGCAAGCTCGTCTGCACCTTTGTCGAGAGGGCTCTACAGTTAGCAGAGATTCGTCGTTCTGGACGGACTGGAAAGGTTCTCTCGAGCGCTGAGCTTCCACACCTTATGGACTGCCGCTGATGTGGTGTACTAACTGCAGAGACCGGTACCACAGCTAAGAACTCTGCGAGCTTGTTCTCGGGAAGCTCCTCAGACCTCTTCTGGCTAACTCGGCTGATGACCTAAACAGCTCTCTAGAGAATATATTGAGACTTTCGCGGAAGCCTCTTTCCCGAAAGGTATTCCGCTTGCGAACTATATGACTCCCTTGATCTGTTCGTGAACAATGAAGTTTATATTGCAGAAGTTATGCACGAGGAATCCCTTTCTTATTAGCCCCGAGAGCGAACACAAGCGTCGCTGTGGTCGGCCTTCCACGATTGGCCGAACGCTGACTATGACGTAAGAAAGGGGATTATCATCGACGGAAATAAGAGGAATGAAAGAACTTTAATTTTGACGGTGTTGGCAGTGTTCCTTTAAGAGCGCAATGATTTCAAGCTTCCACCATGCTATTTACGAACACCATCGAACTTGTTGTTTGCAAGGTAATGACGTAACAAGGGGGAACCATAAGAGGGCGCCACCAAAACATCTCGCCGCTAATTGTCCCTCACAGATAAATAAAAGGCACAGCTCGAGCGTGCTCGAGCATCGGTTAAAATCGTAAATCATACGGCCTAGCTATATCCAACTATAACTCATTACAGTGGTAATAGAAACGGGGACGGGAACAAGGAAAACGACAATTCGCTCATACTGCCAGCTGAATGCGGCTCTAACGCGCATCCTGCAGCTGAGTGAGCTCCTCGCAGAAAGAATTATGTGCTTCTATTCGGCACAGATTTGTCACATCATTCATGCAATCTGGCACTCGTTTTAAATGAGACTTGCCGCTTCACGAAAAACAATCTAAATAGCCACACCTAGGGTGCCTACATGTTTCCGCCGCTCCGGAAGCGGAGCGGAAACATGTAGGCACCCTAGCCACACCGGGCCGCGCCGGGCTGACTGCGCCTCTCTCGCCGATAACGAGCGCCACGGCTGGCGCTGCGGGGTAAAGTAGAACTATCGCTCTCACCGGCGGCGCGAGACATACGGCAGGCCGCTCCCAAGGGGAGTCCCTTATCAAGCGGCCGTGCATCAGCAATCGAGTCACAAGAACTGCTGACCAATCGTTCTTTTTTTTCTTTTTTCTTTATTCTTTCTTCCTTTTTCTTACTGATCCCTTTTCATCCCATTTTTCCTCTCTTTTCTTTTCAATCCGTTCTTTTTCTTTACCTCCCTTCTTTCTTTAACTTTTTTCTGATCTCTCCTTTCATCCCCTTCCCTTCCCCGGAACTAACTCGCCCCCACCAAAGGAGTGGCCAACATGTTCAGGCTTTCCGCTACCCTCACCACTAACTACTACTACCACATCATCGCAAGGCAGACGGAATGAAAAAGAAATCGCTACATCTAAAGGCCATGCTACCTCGGCCAGGGCTTATTTCTCGCCTGGAACAAAGCGTCATCGCAGGGCGGGCGGAAAAAAAAAGTGATATCTCGCAAGACCAGTCCTGTCGGGAATTATTTCTTGCCTGGAGCAATAGACCAACCTCACCAAGTGTTCGGCGCATGCGTGATGCCGCCATAACTTTAGTTCACAGGAGGCAACGTTACTAAAACACTCAGTTGGGAAACTGCCATAGAGACTGCCCTGAAAAAGTGTCCCCGATCTGTCCTCGCGAACCGAGCTAATGGCGAACACGACGCCGCCATTTCTCCCGCAGCGGCCACTCGAGGAATCGCACGTTACTTCCATTTTGAATATAATCGGCCAGAACTGATACAGTGGAAGAGGCTACAGGGGTGCCACCCCCATCTCCCCAGCGGACGCGCCGCGTCTTAATAACCGAAGTTAAAATGCACCTAGGTCGGGACGTGCTACCTGAAAGCGCCGCTGAGGCATGGTCGTATAAAAACAATATTAAATATGCCGCAAAACCTTGCAAACTAAAGATTTTAAAAACATCACGCGCCCTTCATTTTGTACTAATCTCTAATAAATATCATACAAAAAAAGTATTTTTCGTTTGTTTTTACGCAAAAACATGCTTTATAAAAGCTCAAGGTGACCACAGTACAGACAAATGATAAAGAGTGGCGCTGTTATCGCATTTAGCTCGGTCTCGGTGGACGCCAGCGGCCCAGGTTTCGACGGCGAGTTTCCCAACTGAGTATTCTAGTAACGTTGACAGGAGGCAAGAGGCAGTGCAGGAGAGGGCTCGTGCAGTCTCGTGCTCCTCACGCGCGGAGCTCCAGCGAGGTTCTCGCACGCGCAGAAAGACTAAAGTTCCCTCGATGCATTACGGCAGCGGTGGCGTAGTCAAACTGGCTCGTGAAATCGGTCTATTCATTCGGGAACGCGCTGCGTTCAAAGAAAACGAGTGAAGCTACCTAGAAATGATCACGACGTTCGAAACGCTAGGCGTACAAGAGTTCCGACAGGCTCTGGTTCGGAGAAACGAGTACTGCCTTGCTCGAAATAGGCCACATTAAGAGAAAAGGGGAAAAGGAGAAAAACTAAACACTATCTCGACTGTTCCGATATAGTCACAAAGAAACGCGACAAGGGTTGCAAAGAAAAGAAAAGGAAACAAAACAAAACATTCCGAGGACACCTAAGCACTTCTTACGAGTTGCGAATGCGAAAGCATGAATGACGAAATTAATCCCTGGAGAAGGGGAACAATGAATCTCTTCTCCAGAGATTCATCTCGTCATTCTTGTCCAGCTCGCTTGCAACTTCGCATTTAATTGCATTATAATCGTAACCTTAAAATGCAAGCCTTTCACCGCTGTTGGTGTTAGACTGGTGACGGCTGATAAAACCTGTTTGCTCTATTGACGTCTAACCCCTGGTTAGCTGGGTTGGTAGTGAGCTCCACTGGAAATGAAGAGGTCCCGGGTTCGATACCCAAACCAGGCGGATTTTTTCGGTCACGCACCAGTCACCTAGCTGTGTGTGGAGATTTGTGTTTGTCGTTTGTCCCTCTCGCTCCCCTTCACCAAGGATTCAATTCGTTATTCTTGTCCAGCTCGCTTGCACCTTTGCATTTAATTGCATTATAAGCATGAATGTCGTTCTTCCGCTCCCTTACCGCTCACTCACACTGGAAGCGGATCCGCGTTAGCAAAGCGGTTGCGAACGCGGTTGTATAAAGATTCAGTACAATTTTACGCGCACTTGATGTCATCGAGTGCGCGTGAAATTGTACCGGATCTTTATACAACCGCGTTCGCAACCGCTTTGCGAATGCGGATCCGCTTCCAGTGTGAATGAGCGGTTAGTTCGTCTGCGGCGTACTGGCGTGGAACGGCTACGTTTCACTACTGCCGAGTTAGCGGCCGACAGCCGACAGCGTGCTCTCGTGAAGTGGCCGCGCCACGCTGAGCTCGACCGTGCAGCCTCTCCGGAGTTTGCCCGTGCGGGCTCTGCAGCCAGGCGCCAGGCCCGCACCTCTTACCGGCGGCCAAGCCGCTGCCTGCGCTTAGCCGCCATGGAGAGGGCTTCTCTGGTGGCGTTCCTTGGAACTACACTGCGCGAGAGCAAATGGGAGCCTCGTTACTTGAAACTATGACACGCGCCAGCCAATGGGAGTCTATCCATCCGATTTCTGCTGCAGACGACAGGCTTCGCTCCATTGGGACAGGAAAAGGTGTCTTTTGGCGCGGCTTCAAAAAGCTGATGACGTCGCTTCATGCGAGAGTTAATGCTTTCGGATTAAAACACGTCCAAGATGCGCCGGTTCTTGCCAACTATGCGACCGGGACGCTGAGCTTGCCTTGAAACTGTCGTTGCCTTTTCGAATCCCATCCTCGTCGCCAATGTAGTATTTTGGAGGTGGCCGATGTTAGCGAGGTGGTGGTCCGAGAGGTGATATCGGGTACCACCGGGGCAGGGCTACGTGTATGGCCCTGAAAGCCGGTGGTGGCGATGTCTTGCCTTGTCGGTGTCGGAATAAAGCAGCCGCCGCTGCTGCAGTCGTGGTCACGGTCGGGTTTGAGGCACATTGAAGACAAGACCTGGTAACGGCTGGGCCCGCGTCCTCGCGGGCCCGGCCGAGGGCGAAAGAGGACACCACTGACTGTCGACTTATTTAATCAAAATCCCAAGGGGGGTCGGTAGCCAAATGGGCTAGCGCACACTAAAGTCACTGGATCCTTGGAAAGTAGCGCCATTGCCTTCCCTAACTGCTAGCCGGACACAAAAGATACTAAGATACAAACGACCAAAACCTCGCAAGAAGATACGTTGCCATGGAAATTGCCCTCTCCGTCCATTCAAATCTTCGAAGCTTTCAAAGGGTCGTTCTAAACGAGTTATGCAATATCACCATGGAGCATCACCGTACTGGAAGCGTTCCTCGCCAATATAAGCATCTTTGGCACTGTGTATGCACTCAACTGATCAATCATACCGATCTTCACAAATCTCTTACAATTATACTGTTCTTCTCGCGTATTTTAAGCAGTAAACATATTTTTCAGTTCCTCCAAGCACCGGCGTAGCATATGGCGGTTGTACGAAAGATGTACGCTTGTTTCGCCGGTGTGTGGATAGAAAAATCTCGGTATACAAGAAACGTCTCCATAAAGCTACACGTCACGAGCGAATAGACCGATCTCACCAAGCGTTCCACGCATGCGTGACGCCGCCATAACTGTAGTTCGTAGGAGGCAGACGCCAGTTCCCGAGACAGCTCATGCCGCCTCGTGCACTGCTCGCGCAGACCTTGAGCAGGCTTGTCGCGCGTGCAGAAAGACTACAGCTCCCACGAAGCATTTCAGCAGCGGTGGTGTACTCAAACTAGCTGGTGAGATCGGTCTATTTAGATCGGCTCAACAAGAACAGAGGGGTCAAGGCGAAATTGCTCACTTCACGGAACAAAATGGCGACCATACGAGGAGCTTGGCGCTAGTTTCCCAGAATCCAGTGACTTCAGTCGGGGCTAAGAAGCGCTTTTACGCTTCCGTGCCTGAGAAACGCGCTCTTTCAATCCAAAGATGAGAGCGATGCCGCCGATACGTCATTCTGCAGAGTTAAGCATGGAACACATAAGCGGTGAAAGGAGGCGCCGCGCGGCTTTATATGTATCGATCACATCCGAGCCACGCCGCACTGCGCAGAAGTGACGTAGGGATGCCAGCACCGGTTGCTATGATACTGCCGCGCGGCGCCCGTCCCCTGCTTCGGGCGTACTATAATTGGGAGATGTGCCGACCGCATCGGCCTCTCCAGTTAAGTGCTGTGTGGCCCAATTCTTCCGCAGGGGCCTACTGTGGCGCTGCCAGTCACAGCGTCCTAGAGTTCCTGTATAGACCTTTTCAATGTTTACAACATCACAGTCCAGTGTGCGATCTTCACAGTCCAGCACGTGCGTGTTCGTGGCTTCGGAAAGCGAGGGAAACACGCGCCATACGCATGAACACTCAAGATGGCACCGGCCACACGCTCTTTTTTGGATAGGTCTATTAGCGGCGAGAAGTTTTGGGTGGCGCCCTCCTGTGGTTCCCCTTTGTGACGTCATTACCTGGCAAACAACAAGTTCGATGGTGTTTGTTATTAGCATGGTGGAAGCTTCAAATCATTGCGCTCTCAAAGGAACACTGCCAACACCGTCAAAATTAAAGTTCTTTCATTCCTCTTATTTCCGTCGATGAAAATCCCCTTTCCGACGTCATAGTCAGCGTTCGGCCAATCGTGGAAGGCTGACCACAGCGACGCTTTCGGTCGCGCACGGGGCTAATAGGCTCCCTACGGGAGCCAGAGTTGCGCGTTTGAATTCCACGTGCCGCGTGCCACCCTTGCCGCTATTCGCCGAGATCCGATCACGTGAGGAGCCGTATCAAGTGTCGTGCAGCAAAGTAGACGTTGCACGCGCCCCGGCGTACGTTCCCCGGCTTTTGAGCCCGCCGCGCGCCTCGAACGCGCGGCGCTGCTATTCGCCGAATTCAGTCACGTGAGGAGCTGAATCCACATGCCATGCATGAACGCGCAACTCTGGCTCCCGTAGGGAGCCTATACAGGAACTCTACAGCGTCCTAGAGTTCCTGTATAGACGTTTCCACTGTTTACAAAAATCACAGTCCACACGTGTTAAATCGCAGTCCAGAACGCGCACGTTCGTCGCTTCGGAAACCGAGCAAATCACGCGCCATACGCACGAACACTGAAATGGAACCTGCCAAGTGCCCTTTTTTGGAAAGGTCTATAGGCTCCCTACGGGAGCCAGAGTTGCGCGTTCACGCATGGCATGTGGATCCAGCTCCTCACGTGACTGAATTCGGCGAATAGCAGCGCCGCGCGTTCGAGGCGCGCGGCGGGCTCAAAAGCCTGGGAACGTACGCCGGGGCGCGTGCAACGTCTACTTTGCTGCACGACACTTGATACGGCTCCTCACGTGATCGGATCTCGGCGAATAGCGGCGAGGGCGGCACGCGGCATGTGGAATCAAACGCGCAACTCTGGCTCCCGTAGGGAGCCTATACAGGAACTCTACAGCGTCCCAGAGCCGTGTATATTGAGAGAGTTTGGCCAATTGGCGGAAGTTGTTGTCCGCTAGAACCAGCGTATTTAGCGATAACGCAAAATGGCGTTACCTCTTTGTCTTGTTCATTCCTGAGAAATCGTATAAAGTTTCTATGAGTCAGAGCCACAAAATGGCGGGCGGAAGTAGTCATCCCCCGGCTGTCAGACTACGCGGCTGTGGTTGCCAGGCTGTCAAAATCTCCTTAAGAAAGCCAAACTCTCAGTATAAACGGCTCTGTGGCGGGTCAGGAGGCCTGTCAGGCAGCATTTGGCGAGGCTGACTTGGGGCGTTTTGGTGTGAATATTTCTTCTATACTTCGTTTCACCTTATGTGCGAGCGAAGGCAAACTGGAAGCGCGAGCACGGAAGCTCCGTGCGTTCAGGCTTTGCTCGAGCACGCGAGCTGGGGGAGAAATGCAAAAAGCGCTGGTCTCGCGCTTCTAGCTTTGGCTTCGCTCGTAGATAAAGTGAAACGAAGTATAGATCAGCGCGAGTTTATGATTAGCTTCTAGAACGCTTCTGCAACGTTCATTGCACACCACCAAGGTTGTTGTTCTCCTCAGAAGATAAGTAAAATTCGTTCTAAGCCTGCGTTCATCGTGACAAACTCGATTTTCCGCCGGCAACTTTATGAATATGTAATAATATTTGCTACAGATGTCTGATATCTGCAAAGCAAAGCATAAAAATAGCCGTAACATCTTACCTGACCGATCGGAACAACTCTTGCGACCAGGCCAGTCGTACGTTTTGCGGTACCGCAATACGAACTTTGCGTCACACGATGGCCATGCAGCTGATCACAAGGGTTGTCATCATGGTCGAGCCGGTAGTTTCGGTTTCACCGTAGACCCCCAAAACAAAACTTTAAGATAGGATATCTACAAAACTACAAAAGGCATCGAAAAAAGAAAAAAAAAACTGACACCTCTTAATACAGGGACACTTCCCTCACTAAAAACCATCGTAACCCTAAAATCGAGACCGCTCAACTTCACGGCACACTTAAAATATTAAAAAAGAAACTTTCCAGTACAAAAGAGGTCACTCGAAAAACCCAGCAAACTTTTTGACTGTTTATTAGGCTTAAAACAGAGGAAGAGAAACCTTCCGAGTTTTTCCTGGCCACCGCCGTGTTTGTATAGTTCACTTCTTTCTTCTTTTTTTTTCAAAAAACCCTTTTTACGTTGACCTCCATTGACGACAGTCTGATACTAGTCTTTTAATCATATAAATATACTCCTTGACCTCTTCTTTTAATTTCCGATTTTTATTTGCTGCCCTTACACTCGAATGCATTACTCTATCGTTGCAAAATTTCAACCCTAGAGATAGCGAAGGAAAAAAATCAAACAGGCATACACACGCCCGGACTCAAACAGTGTTGCCTTCGTCAAATTCACGCTGAAGGTTGTTACAAAAAAGAGTATTAACTTTTGAGCCGTCAAATCCTCCTCTACACGCACTCTTCAAGTATCTTTATCCCAATATTTAGCTTCGTTCTCGCAGTATCCCCGTCCGGGCCTTAAAAGACACTGAGCTCCCTTTAGAATTGACATATACTTCCTCTAGCAATTGTCACCTTTACCAGTCCACAAGGCTGACTTGGTCTGCATACCCACGATTTATATCTTCCAGTCTTCTGCTTTAAGTTTCTTAAATTCCGGCTTTAAACTTGCGCTTTCTGCTTTTTCCCGCCTTCTCCTTTTCTACGTCCTTTCCACGTTTTGCCTGCTCTCAACCTGCCAACATGGCTGAATGAGGCTTCCCTTCGCAGTTTTAGAAAAGGTGAACGCCAGGGGGATTAATATTTGGAGAAAACGAGGGTTGTACGTCGGTATTTAACTGTTTTTGTTTTATCCGCTACGCTACTATAGCCCGAAAAATTTGATATAAGTGTTTTGTTGCACTTTCTTTGTCTTGTGTCGACATTCCTCGTGTACAAAACAGAGACGCCCGCAAAAAGTGCCACCCACACCTCTCTGATACCTGTTAAATTACTCAAGAGTAAGCAAGAACTTTATTAAAAATATATCGAAATGCACCACCTGAACATCATCAAATAGCTGTATCGAAATTAGAGCCCTACATCTGGATCAGCGTTTCCAGGGGTGCTATTCTGGTCACAAACGGTCACGTTCGTGTTTCTCGAAAACTCCTCCCCCCTACGAACCGCGCGTTCCTATTGGCCGCAGCCCGCGTGATAATTCCACGCGGTTCCCATGGGAACGTTCGCGAAACACGAAAGCAACTGTTTGCCCTAACGCTCGCTCTTCGAGTTCGGACCGTGACGACAAAGTGACGTATGACCACGTCCGACCTACGTAGCACATAGCGGAAGTCGCGTAACTAGATTAACTGCGGTATTACTCGACACACCCTACTTTCTGTTTCACTATGAGTGCGAGCTAGTGCTGGTGTAGGAGCTATAAGACCGTGCTCCGGGCTTTCAACGTCCCTGTCGAGCAGGCGCGCTTGCGCAGTGCAAGCCAACGTTCGTGCAAGCATCGTTCGGGGTGATGTGCTCGTGCTTTTAACTTCTGTTGGGCAGGATTCTAGAGCGTAGAAAATGGCGGCGATGCTTGTTGCGCAACGATGGCTCGACCAACGCGTACAATGACGGGTTTTCCGCGAGCACCCGGTTGCCTTCGCGATGCACGACGACTGTTTCTGACGACAGTACCGCTTGTCGAAAAGCACCGTGTGATTGCAGTGTGACCAGCTGCACGACGAGACGACGACGATGAGATATGATGACCGTCGAGCAGCCGCTACTAATAGCTTTTTCGCAGCGGGGAACTACAAGAGCGCGGTTGCCACCGATGATCACATAGCTAATGCCCAGTGGATGGTGATCAGAGCCGTGACGGCCATCGCGAGTGTTGCTGTCAACCGGCTGGGAAGAGACGGCTGGGTCGACAAAACCTCGGACCGAGGCAGCTGAAGCATGTGCGAAAGAAGGCTTTCGTCGCCACCACGACAAGTACACCGACGTCATGGGGTGCGTTGACGGAACCTAGAATCTAACTGAACCTTCGTCACCATCATCATCGGTCTGAAGGAGATCGTCACCGTTCTGAAGGACTCCAACACTTTGCCGCAAACACCACTTTGCCGCAAACACCACTTTGCCATTAACAACAAGGTGGTAAGTTGACGTTAAAACTTCAGGGTTTCTACCGCTTCGAAGTTAGTGCACGCTTAGCACCTATGTCTTCAGTTGACCATTTGTTGCGGTTTGTAGCTACTGTTAATCACGCAATAAAATCTGGATGGGTTGCTGATGGCATTCATTGTATCAATTAGATACTTTACCTTTTCACGCCAAGCTTCTGGAGTTGCATGTCAGTCATTGGACAGTCATAAGAAACACTTTTCGATGCCCTGCAATGAACTGCAAACAGGTGTGTCCTAAAATGAATCGTTAGTTGTTTAGACAGCAGGAGTTTAGTCTGACAGAGTATGGTAACATCGTTACACACTGTAGACGAGAAATGTAGCCAGTGCAATCTTGTGGATGGTCATCATCTCCGTGACCAAGAAAAATAATAAAGATACAATTGTCCTACATTCAACACACGTGTGTTGAATGTGGGTTATGATAACAATTGAATAAGGTTATGATAACAATTAAAAATTCGTTTCAAAAGTGACAGTAACTCATTGAAATTAAAGAGTAGTGTGAGCTGGACTTTTTGAAATTTGCCTGTAATGCAGAGCAAATACGCACTGTTGACTTATCACCATCAAGCATAAACGACAAGCGGAAGCAGAGTAGATGTGTGAAGGAAAAGCGAGCATATGTACTAAAGAAAGAACCACTACGTAACGTGAAGGATGTCAGCAACTATCTTGTCATTGTCTTACGAGCTCGGTGGCTATGCACATGCTTATGGCAGCCTGGGAATGTAGGATGCTCCCCTTATGGTATCATCCAGTGGCAAAGGCAGGGGGAGGGCTCATGGGGCTTCGCCTCCCCCCCCCCCCCCCAAACATCCGGCGGGCCCTAGAATATACACACAAATTTCGACACCATCCCCCCCCCCCGCACCCCAACTCATTAACATCCCAGCCACCTCAACCCCCTCAAAAGTTCCTGGCTATGCCACTACTATCAACAGCACTCAATAAGTAGTCAACATTATCAAGATAAGCGAAATTTTTTTTTATTGTATGCACCATATAGGCAGTGTTTCCGTCTTTATATGCATGCAGGCAAAGCACACACTGTAGAAAACACTTGTGTGAAGACTGCGTTCACAATGCAGTCCCCGTCAAACTTTCAAGGCGTTAATGAATTCCACAAATTAAATTTCGACGAAACGCATTTGTTTTGCAAAACGCTGGCACACTTACGTTGCGTTTTACATCATTCAGCTTTGTCGTCCGATGAATCAGCAGTCAGCACTACACAAACCTCAATGAGCTTGTCGTTTGTTTTCTTGCCGTTGGGGCGATCGCTGGCGGTCGTGGTGGCGGCACAATTCTTTCTCAGACCGTTGGCTGCTGCCTCCGTGCTTGCGGAAACGTGGTTAACTTTGTGTCAAGGTGAGGTTTTGAATCTTGACGCATGGCAACGCTGAATGAAGGTCTATTACCGTCTTCATAATCTCAGCAAGGCTGCCGTTACGAGCCACAACACCACCACAAATAGAAGCCAAGTCTTGCATCTCGTCAAGTGTTATACCGGAGACGTTGAACGCCAGCTCACTGTGCTCTTCGACCCGGTCCTGCCGCCGAATGGGCTCATTCAACAGCAAGAAAGCATTCGTGTGGCGTTGATCAAGTGACCGATCGGATGTCAAACCCCAGCCGCGGTCGATCCGACGAGCATCGCGGCCATGTTCTTTCGAGTTTATGTCGCCAAGGGTACGGTTGTCGAGTTAAAACAATGCAAATAATCCCGTGCATTCTTGTTCTTACGTCATTTTGTCGTCACAACCCGAACTCGAAAAACAACTGTTAGCGGCAAACAGAGGCTTTCTAGTTTCACGAACGTTCCCATGGCAACTAGCGTTGAATCGTCACGCGCAATGAAGCCAATGGGATAGCGAGGTACCTATGTAGGGACGAGCTTTTCTTCAAATTAACAAAATAAGTAAAAAAGACTGCCCGAGATCATGCGGTCGCGTCCATTTCTTCAGCGCCGAAAGAGAAGAGCATGGCTGATGGGGACTACCATCGTAATCACTGTAGTGAGCAAAGGGAGCAAAGCATTATTAAAACCGCCCGAAGAAACTTTCCCGCATCATCCCCAGCATGTTCACAACCGGTGCACTCTGCGTCGATCTCATGACTTGTCATATATTACAACAGAGTCGTCGTCAGCTCTGTATCCATTTGGAGTCTCCTTCACAGGCAAACAGGAAATTTCATTGGCAGCTTATGTTCACGGCGTCTTCACAAAGGATGATCGGTGTCGCAGCGTACCTTCACATAATATTTTCTTCTCGTAATGTCATCCGTATCGTGCAGAAACAGGGAAAGCAATGACGCAAACGAGACACAAACACCACAAGGTCGTTACCGCGGTTTTCGCCATGTTTGTTTTCAAAGACCGTAGCGAAAGACTTCGAGAAAACAAGCTGAGGTATCTTAGCTAAATTTACTTTACGTCATAATTATTGAAATAATCTTTCGTAATTTATAAAGGATAATATTATTTTTCTCTGTTTCCTTCCATTTTCCGGAAGTTAGCCTTTTTTCCGTTATTCGCTCGCTCTAACTCCCGGAGAAAAGAAAGAAGATAACAAAAATAACAGGGGGAAAAGCGGGGATTTCTGCGCCCCAACTGCGTGGACACGTCATCGCGACGTAGGGGGATCGTCAAATTCTAGCTGAGCGCGTGCGTGAACCCGAACGTTGGGGCGGAGCCTCAAACAAGAATCATTCTAGTTTGAGGCTCCGCCCCTTCTTTCTCGATACGTCACAACTCGAAAGGTACCCGTTTGCGACCAGAATAGCACCCCAGCCAGAGAGGACTTTATGTATCTGACGAAATTATCTTGAGGCGGAAGGGCGCCAGAAGCGCCATCTTTCTTCATCGCCTCCATCCACCTGACGACCAGTGGAGACTCTTGAGTAGGGATGCCGCGAACTTTTTTCGAATCGAAGTTTCGATGATCGAATCAAGCGATTCGGAAGGTTCGAAAGATTTCGCATTTTCGAATTTTCTAAATCGTAAAATTCGACGGAAGTCGAATTTTCGAACTTGTTTAGCTAAGAAGTTCGACGCTTTTCGAACCGTCGAACTTATTATGCTAAAAAATTCTATCCTTTTCGAACTTTCGAACTTATCACACTGCAAAATTCGATGCTTGTCGAACTTCCGAACTTGACTGACCAAAAACTTCGATGATTTTCGAACTTTCGAATTTCTTACACTAAAAAGTTCGAAGCTGTTCGAACTTTCGAATTTCCTATGCTAAGGAAATCGATAATTTTCGAACTTTCGAACTTATTTATCAATACAATTCGAAAAGTTTCGAACTTTCGAATCCTGAAAAGTCAGAATTTGACGAACTTCGAACTTTCAGGGTAAAAATTCGACGTTCGTCGAACTTCGAAAGACCGGCGGACGGTTTCATTTGAATTCAAGTAGTGAGGTACGGTACATTCATATTTTTTTTCTCGAACTTTTACATGCCGTGTTCCGTTCTTTACGAAAGACAATGTCGTTTATTTCAATGTTCAGGCATGCTTAGTTTTAAAGAAATAAATTCCCGAAGGAGCGAGGAAGAACGACGGGTTTTTGACGATTATCGTTTATGCCAGATTTGGAGCGCGATATAGCCGAAGCTATTTATGGTAAAGATGTTAAACTTTTTAAGAATGATCTATGTATAGCCTAGATAAGTGTCGTCTTAAGAGATGACTATTGTTATTCAAGGTGAGTTTCGAAGAAATGTCCAAACATGTATCTACATGCAATTATGCTATAAACTTGGTATTTATTTTCGTCTAAGTTGTTTGAGGTATCGCATTTAAATTAACATCACAGACAGTACATATCATTGCCATCTGCAGAATACAAAATAATGTATTTATTGTTTTTTCACGTTAAGGAATAAATTAACTCATGGGAGAATATTTCTAATATTGTTCAGGTTCAGCACGTCATTAAAAGAAAACATTTTTTTTTTTTCGCTTCACGTTCCTGGGATGTGTTTCTTTTAGCCTGTACACATTTTGGTAAGAGAAAGTTGTTTCGAAGTTCTGAACCTCTGAATATGCAAGAATACAACACATCCGGCGAGTTCTTGATAGTTTTTTCTTTCTCCAGCTTTTTATCCCCGCATTTATTATTTTTTTTTTTTTTTTTTTTACCATTGGCACAGTTATTTAGGTCGTAAAGATATAGCTTTGAACTTCTGAACCACTAGTGCCTTCTGACAACGAGCTTCTAACAATGACCATCTACGCGATATTTTATGCAGTGAAGAGCGACAGTAGCTATACATGGGCATAAATAATTTCAGATTAAAATAAGCTCGACCACGCCCTCTTTCGCCGTATTGTTTTCTTTAACAGTCCGAAATATCTGAAAAAGGAAAAGAGGAACTGAGCCCCCCCCCCCCCCCCCCCCCCCCTCCCCTCTTCCCTCCAACGTTTTTCCTCTTCCGACGCCACTTGTATGGTAGAACGCTCCTCGACCTCGAGTTGTGTCGGCTTCTGTGCTTTTTGCGAGGCGATTCCTCCGTCCCAGAAAATAAACCTCCAGGACAATTACAAACTTAACTTATTATATGCCAGCGTCACTCGGGCGGCGTTCGATCGGATTACTACCAGCGTGCAAGGGGTGGGGAGGTAGTTTGCCAGGTCGCTTCAAGGTTTTTCTGAGCCTCAACCTCCTGCCCGCCCCTGGCCATTTCGAACTGGGTGAGTATCGTAAAACAGTGTGTTCGTGTGATCACTACTGCGTGATGCACGTTAAAGAACCCCCCCCCCCCCCCCCCCCCCCCCCCCTCGGGCTGGCGGTCACAATTACTGATCTATGGTCACACGTCACTCTGCACTGGCAAATATTCCAGCACATCCGGGACACTTGTCTCATTTAATTGCCTGACCAACTTCGCAGAGCCTAGGTATCACAGCCTAACTTTTCTAAACTTAATTTCGTGAAAACCAGTGAGTCGTGAAAACGTTATTTGAAACTGAAACTGTGGAGGAACTTGAAAACTGGACTTCGAACTTTGAAAACTTGGACTTGAAAAAAATTCAAAATCTTCGAAGGTTTTTTTTTTTTTTTAATTCAGCGTTAAAAGAGAATCGAAACTTTCGAACTTTATGCAGAAAGAAATTCGAAATCTTCGAATTGTTCGAACTTCATGTCTATAGAAATTCGAAGCGTTCGAAGTTTTCGAATTTATTTCCAGAGAATTTCTAAATCTTCGAACTTTTCGAACTTCAGATCTTAAGAAGTTCAGATTTTTCGAATATCTCGAATTTCAAGTTCGGAAAGTTCGAAATCTTCGAATTTATCGGACCTCAAGTAAAAATTATTCGAAATATTCGAACCCGGAATTTTAGAAACCGTGAAAGCTTCGAACTTTTCGAATTCGAAACTCTACTGTGATCAAAAGTTGCGAATTTTTCGAATTCGAACCTCGGTCGGTACGAAAATATCGAAATTTTTCGAAATCGAACCTATGTTCGCTTCGCAAATATCGAAACCTTTCGAAATCGAACCTAGGGTGGTTCGCGACATCCCTACTCTTGAGCGGTTGGCAGCTTCAGATCGGGGAAGACAGTGGAAATTGCGAGCGCCCTTGCGAAGAACGGCCAGATCATGTAGTCAGAAAATCCGGGTTTTTCTCCTGCAAGTAAACAGCGATAGGCGGCACGGCACGCTCGGAGGAAACCGGTTGTTCCCGGTACGTTGGCGAACACGATTCGGTCGCGGCGGTAACGGCGGTTCGGAGCGGAGGCGGCGGAGGCGTGAAAGAAACTCGACTCGCAGGACAGCTCAATATTTGACGTCACTGCACTGGCACACAATGCGCGGGAACTTCAAATTCGGCATATGTAAATTGTTTTTTTACTTCACAGATACTGGATTCCCGAGTTTCGAAATTTGAGGGTAATGTCCAGGCATCGTTTCCAATCGTTTCGGATAATAAAAAGTATGATTTTTACGTGTCAGTGCCCCTTTAAGACCTCTTACGTGTAGGAATGCTTTCGCATTCCTACAAGCAGCGCGCCCCGCTGTCCTCCGGAGAGGCCGGCCGAGCGGCGCGACGTGGCTCAAAGGAGAGCGAATACAACGCGTGATGCAGTAGTGAACAGGGAGAGGGAGCGGGAATTTCCCGCCGCCCCCCCCCCCCCTCCCCCCGCCCCTCGAAGCCTCCGGCCCTCCGGCCAAGCGTGACATGTGACCCGAGAAAGGGGAGAGAGTGAGGACCGGCGCGCGCGCCACCCTCTCCCTTTTAACGGAGCGCGTGCCGCTGCGCCAGGAGAGGGCTTCTCTGTGGGGCGGTGTTCCTTGGAAGTATGACGCGTGACAGCCAATGGGACTTCAGGAGCCGTTTCGCTCAGCCAATGGGAACATGGGACTTTAGGTGCCGTTTCGTTCAGCCAATGGAAAAATAAGAATTTAAGTGCCCTTTTTCGCGGTTAAAGACGCCGCCGGCTACTCTCCATGGCACAGTTAATGCTTTAATGCGTTTGCATTAAAATAGTTGAAATGGACTGCCATAATTTCTTATTTTGCAATGTAGCAGTCGGTTTCATAGCTTAGCAAGCCGGAGGCACCCCATGTGGATTGATAGATGGATGTCAATGGCAAAAGCCTTTGTGACAGGAGGTAGCTTGCGCCTCCTAGCCTAAGTCTAAGAAAGACAAGCATATGAGTACTCTTGCCCTTCAAAGCCAATTTTCTCCCCCTAACTATCACCAGACAGCGTGGGATATCACCAGGATGACCTTAGGGGGTTCGGGATAAAAAAACTGGAAAACATCATTCCCCGTCTCTTCCCCCCGCCGAGGGAGTCGCCAATTTTCCTCTGGTCAAATTTTGTCGGCGTTACTCCTCCACCGGACCCACTGGGGAGCAGGGAAGAGACTTTGGGCCGGAGCCACGCAGGAGGGAGTCCCAATTTTCCTCTGCCCACCCCCCCCCCCCCCCCCCCCTTGTCTCCAACTGTGCTAGTTAGTTGAGCATCATTCAGTTTTCCCTAGATAATTTCCACCAATCCTCCAATTGACTCTTTGTGACTATAATACTTTTATCTTCCGTCCTTCCAATGTAACCAGCGAAACCCAGGGCCCCGGCCAAATCTTTTACCCCCTCAGGCAGGGCAGGGCGAAGCCCCGTGCACTTCAAAACCAAGTGCTTTGGTGTATCGCTCTTATTATGGCAGGAAGCAGATAATGTGTCTGACTCTTGAAATTTAGGCCTATTTGTCCTCGTCCTCATAACTCCCGTCCTCGCCTCAAACAGTAGAGAACTTCCCAGTGAATTGTCTAACATATTTTCCTTTCTCCTGTCCTGTTTTTCTGCCCTGTACATTGTTAGAGCTGATTTTTCCTGTATTCTTACCTCCCACATTTTTCTTTCTGCCTCTTTCACTCCCTTTTCCACTGAAGTAGTTTGCTCAGCCCCATCACAAGTGCGTATGTATTTAAATGTAAGCTTTTTAGTTCGGTTTGTTCATTTTGTGTTTGAACTTTTTATGTACATAAATATTTGAATACCTACCGTGCCCATCGCGTATTATTCATTTCGGCCAACCTTTCTTCAAGTTGCAACTTACTAATTGCCTCTCTGCTCTCAAAAGACGACCAGCCCATGTCCCCCTGTACTCCCTCATTTGGTGTATTTCCATGTGCTCCCAGTACAAATCTGCCTACGCTTCTGAGCACTTCATATCTGTTATGGTTCCATAGTGCCTTGGACTTCATAAAAGATTAATCTATTTTCCCTTTTCTAACTATATTCTCCTGGTGCTCCTCTAGATATTTCCTTTCCTCATTGAGCAAGACTCACTGATATTTGTATTTTACTACAGGGTCTATTACAATGTCTGGTACCCTCAGGGGTTTCCTCTTTTCGTCGTTAAACACGATTACTCAAAACTTGTCACTACTAAAGCTCATGATCTAGGTGTCCCCTTCCTGTCCACATATTCCAGCTAGTTCCTGTAACGTATCCTGGTTATCTGCCATAGGTACTGTGTCGTCCGTATACATCAGTTCTGATATTATCTGTACCACATTTCTCAGTCCTTCCTTATAGCTCACATCAAAACCTAAGTTGCTCTGCTCTAATTTCTTTTCCATTTCACTGAGATATATCATGAAGAGCAGAAGTGACAGTGGACAGCCCTGCCTGAGCCCTTTTTTTATTGCTGCGGGTTGTGTAGTTTCTACTTCCGATGTTATAACTACCTTATTGTCTGTGTACACCTGCTGAAGAAACCTAACGAAATTTACGTCTAAGTTATACTCCTTCAGCTGACCTCAGAGTTTTTCCTGGCTCACATTATCGTAGGCTCGCTTAAATGTCAAAAACGGTAACCATAAAGGAGTTTTGTTCATTGCTATTTCTATACATTTTGTGGCGACGAATAAGTTATCTTCCAGTCTTCTATCTCTTCGGAATATATTTTGGAGCTCACCCAGTATTTGCATATCTTCTGCCTATTCCTCTATTCTGCGCTTTACTATCCGCATAGCTAATTTGTATATAACTGAAGTTACCGTTATTGGGTGATATGCCTTAACGCTGTCTTTGTTTCCTCTGCCTTTATTCATTAGTCTCATTTTACTTAGTTTGCAATCCTTAGTTACCTCCCCTCCCATAATTATTTGATTAATAACATGCCGTAACTTCTATTTGCTCTTTTTTTCTAGTGTCTTAATGAGTCCCATAGTATGTTGTCTTGGCCTGTCGCAGTACCTGCTGGAACATTACTTTCTGCCTTATCCCATATTCTTGTGGTCTTCTCCATTTTTACACCATTCTGCTCCTCCTCTACACTTCCTATCCACTGTCCCCCTCTGCTCAAGCTGGGAGAAAGCCTCTTCGATTGCCCGCCTAGTATTCTCGGGCCTCTTCCCCTCTACTCTTCTCCCCTCCTGCGTGATCAGTATGTGTTGGAAATCCTCTGTCTTTCTCCCCTTCGCTTTAATGTGCTCCCAAAGCTTTTTTTCCACATTCCTATTTTTATTTATTTATTTTTTTTATTTCCATCATTTATTGCACTTCTGCACTCCCAATTTTGGCCTGAATTAAAGCTGATGTCTCCCTCTTCCGCTCTTGGGAGTTCTTCCATTTTGATACTACTTTAGCTGGCAAAGTTCCCCTTTTTTCTGCCCACCTATGCTCTCTTGATGCCTCTTAGTACCGCAATATGGTTGCTTTGACCTCCATATCCTACCAGCCTTTTTGGTTTGTTTCTTCGCTTTTGCTTGCATCTTTGTTTAATTCGATGCTTCTCTAATTCTCTTTTAAAGATTCCTGTTAAATTCTCATACGTCAATTTTCCTTCTGGTTGTTTCAATACTACGTTCTCAATACTTTTAGATACTTTTTGTATTTTATCTTCACCTAGTTTCGGCTTAGCCACTCGTTCCTGAGCTAGATCGGATGCGCGAAATTTAATCTTAATTCTTTTGGGGTCACTCCCTTAGCTTTTTGTACCTTACTCATCTATGTTCATACTTCCTAGCCTGCCATACAGTTTGTGGGACATGAGGCAGTAGTTTATTGTTGAGTGTGAGTTGTTTCCTTTCCCCGTTATTTTCCCGTCGAATCTTGCTTGTGCATTAACTAACACTAGGTCCAGGGCATCACAGAAATCTTCTAGCTACTTTCCGGTTGTATCCGTGAATACGTCAAACCCTTCCAAGTGGGAATTCATGTCTCCTATGATAATTATTTCCTGATTAAGGCCAATTTCTCTGATGGCCCTCGATATCGATGTAAAGTGTTCTGTATTTTCCACCTTTGAGCCATTTCCTGTTTTCAGGTAAGCAAACCCCAGAAGAGTGTTCAGACATGTTAACCTACCTTTCAGTCATAAGTGTTCTCTGCAGCTTTCCTTCTCTCTTTCCCATTCCTATCCTTGAACTAACATGCCTAGACCTCCACCTTTGCGTTCACCTCCATTCCGGCTTTATCCTATCCAGGAGTAGCCTGGCATGTACAGTGGTTCCTCCTCATCTCTAAAGCGAGTTTCCGCTACCCACAGACTGTGAAATTTTCAGCCTTAAACTTTCACCAATCTCCTTCCACTTCATTTTGTTTCTACCTCCCTACATGTTTATGAAGCCCATATTGAGCCAATTTTTTCTCTTATTTCTACGGGGCTTCCACCTGCTGCCCCTGCTGCCGTTGCGGTACTCACACTCGGGAGCTTCCCCCGACCCTGATAGCGATACATTTACACTGGTACCCTTCGGGCTCTGTGGGTCCCCAAAAAATCTGCGACATGACGCCCAATCCTATCCCCTATCGTGCGACCTGTGGCTCCACTGTAGTGGATGCCCCAAGCAAAAGGGTCAGACCGAGCCTCATACACCACCTTGCGACCTTGTTCACTTCCAATACGCCAAACTGAAGTCGTTGGCTCATCCCCCTAATCACCCGGTTAGCTTCCACCACTCGCCCCTCTGTCTGAAAAGACTGTCCCCAAACATCTAGCATTGTGCATATTTGCACCTGCACCCTCTCGTTGACCTCCGTCAGCTAACGTACCCCAACCTCTATTTGTCTGCCGAGGTTCTGGCTCCTTCCCCTTCGCCTAGCACTAAACTGGGCCAGCTCATATTGCCACTTACTGTACCGTTTAAAGATAGTGGTATGCGGCGGCAGGCGTACTATTCATAGAGAAGATGTACTGCGCTCGTTAAATGTCTTATGTACAGCGGAGACATCATACATACACCCGTTGGTGTCTGGCATGGAGGTAGGAAGCTTCAGGAGGCATCAGAGGTGAGACCAGAAGTGTGAAGGGACAAGCCCCCAACGATGACCAAAACCAAGAGAGGCTATTGAACGAAAAGGAGAGCTGACTTGGCGCCAAAAGCTGTTTTGGTCACTCTCGGGGCCCGTCTCTTGGTTTTGTTCATCCTTGGGGACGTGTCACTCGATACTTCTGGCTTCTCCTCTGGTGGCCTTATGTCGCTTCCAGAAACTTCCTATTTCCTCGGTGTGTGGTGTTTCCGCCGTTTCTCTCTGTTTGAACATACACAAAACGCTATTATTTATTAATTATTTAACAGAGGGCGTCAAACACAATGTCGAATATTTTCTTAGATAACGTACCTGAGAGGAAGAGAGTTCTTCTTGCCTTCAGTTCTTCTTCGTGAAACTGCACACCTTGCTTAAACTTGTCCCAGAGCTCAACTTTCTTATCCACGTCCCTATGAACCCGGACCACTGGTCTAAGTGCCTAGATAAACATGATTCAGTAAATGTGGGGGTGATAAAGTAAATTAAAATTTGTAGCTGTAATCGATGGGTTGGTGATGAGCACTGCTATCGACTTCGTCTTTTTTCACTTAATCAAAATGGCATTAAATAACAGGTTGAGGTTACATTAGAGAAACATTTTTTTAACCGTCTTAGCTAAAATACATTGTACTCCGTATTAAAATTCTATCCTTTAGTCTACGCTCCTTTGTTTGGCCTGTACTCCTTTATTAGCTACTTAATACTATACTGCCGCGGGCCGGCTCCGTGTGAACACATGAGAAGATATTTTCAACCTGTCGGATGTGCTACGGGTGTTCTGAATTAACTTGTCTCAAAATGTATTATAATTACAAAACATGAGTGTAGTACACTCACTGTAGTTTGAGAAAAATAAGTTATCTCAATTTAGCTTGTAAATTTATTTTCTGACCTGAATGAACTCAGTAGAAAAGGTATAAGATGGTTTATTCCAGACAAACCGATAAGATTAACTTACAGTTAGAGAAATCTCGATATAATATATCTTTTGTATTACAAGATATCCTATTGATACATACATGTAAATGCGTGAAGGACGGGGAGGGGGAGGAGTAGTTGTTTCATGACGTTACTTGTAGAAAATGAACATGTAGAAATCTTAGTGTTCTTGATATCAACTTATACTTCAACATGTGTTAAAAATTATAAATGGAGATGTTAGCCACTCTAAGGCGTGACTGGCTACTTTATTACCATTGAAGAAATTATTTTCGATATAGAAACTAAACACTTCAGACATATAGATGCAGCTATACACTTCAGCGTACCTCCCCCCCCCCCCCCCCCAATTAGCTATTACGGAACATAATATAAATCTGTCTAAAGCTGAAGTCACACCGCCCCCAGACCCCATACCACTCAGCCCGCAGACACCGCCCAAGCATCGCCCGCCCCACGCACGGCGGCCTTGCCAACCAGCTATACAAGAAGAAGTAACCTCCGGAAACATAACTCCGCTCGAGGGACGCAACTGGACCGCCACGCACAAAGCAAAAACGTCCCGCGCCCCGCACGATAGATACGCGGTGCGACTCCAGCTTTACACTGGCAATGATCCTTGAGTTAGAACACGCACCGGTTATACACATCACCACGTGCACACATAGACAGACACATACGATGGAAACACTTAATGAACAACACTTATGTTCTCGGTATGAAGTGTCACTTCGAGTTTTACGAATTGTCACCAGTTTGTTCACACGTACTTACATATACATTGTCGTATTGACTAGTTTCACAACGAAGGTCAATAATATCAAATCAAAATATAGTATTTGTCTGTAATATCACTCTCTTTCATGAACCTTTTAATTGCGAGAATAGCCTTTTTCTACATAATTTGATTGCTCCATAGCCCTAGCAATTTACTAACGGTGAAAGGCCTTTTATCCAGGATATCAAGCCGTACTTTTAGTTGGGACCGATTGCGATCGAAGCGAGGACAGTTTATACAAATATGTTCAATAAGTTCCACGTCCTGACCGCAAGAACATTCTGGGTCATCGATTTTATTAATTTTATAGCGAAATTCTCTCGTGAAACAAACATTTAGTCGCAGACTGTGCAGCATTGCTTCAACTTTTCTCGGTATATCACTTGGGAAACGAAACCGTAACTCTGGATCCAACACGAAGAGAGTAGACTGCCGTCCTGCCTCATGAAACCATATGTCAACTGCCATTTCTTTGGAATGGTTTGTAATGAAAGATTTTATTTCCGCGGTGTCCTGGTATTTACTGCAGCTTTAATGAATGATTAAGACCAGATTTGTCATATTGCCACGCTCGCAGCTGGCCAAGTAGGCAGCGCGCCCGTGCCCCCCCCCCCCCCCCTAACGGTTATCGTGCTTTCCTCCCACAAGAAAAGTCAAGGTTCGATGCCTGGCCGCGGATACGCATCTTTGTTGTTTCTCTAATGTCGCGTTCTGGTAAATTCAAGAACCCTGTTGCTTATTCGAGATTAGAATGTTCTCTACATAAAGGGCTCCGCGTGGAGAGCCGGAGTCAGTCTCGCCCCAGTGTTCGATCCTGTTGTTTGTCGTCATCGTCGCCTGCGACGCTAGACTTTGTCTATTTTGTTTTGGGCACAAGTTCGCCCCATTAAACGTCTAGTTTCCTTCAGTTATCCATCACCACATCATTTGTCACTCGTGACAATATTAGCTAGCTGGTAAACCAATGCATACGTCGGACTTCTAGACTCCATCAACGAAAGAGCACCGAGGGCTACTTTGGAGTCCGTGCAGATAACCCACCGGTTTTGGGGTTGTATGCCCTTTTTATACTCCACTGACGCAAAACTTGCATAAAGTTCTGCAGTAGTAGAAGACTTTCTGTGGGACAAGCGAATACATTTCTTCGTTTGCATTGATGGTATTTCGAATGCTGAGGTTGATCCCTCGTTTGTTGTAGAACCACCCGTGTATACATGAGTGTGGTCTCTTCAGTAATCATGCAAGGATGAAAGCACCAACTGAGTAACCACAAAATGAGATGTGCTCAGACTTTTCTAAAGGTTCGTTAGTTCCGTGCTAATATTTGCGAGGCGAAACATCCAAGGTGGTCGATCTAATGTCGGAACCCGCGATATGTAATCCGGAACAACGATGCTCGACGATATCAGTGTCGAGGAAATATGTAAGCCCGTCCTAGTTATGAAATCCTCCGCAAGTGGCTGACAATCCTGAATGGGCAAGCGTAGGAAATGACGCAATGTCTCATGTTCGCGAAAAATTTGAAGTTTGTTTCTTGTTTCTGCTAGAATCAATGTTCGGCGAGTTGGACGCGGAACGCCCAAGCAGATCTGAAGACTATTGGCGATCATGTAATGCTGTCTATTTGCTTGTGTTGCAGATATTCCATGGAGTGCTGTGAGTGAATACGTAATAATTTGCCAAACTAGTTCAGAGTGCAGCATTATTATAAATTTTGTTGAGGCCCCCTAACGAACTCCAATAAAATAACGTAAAATGTTGATCGTTTTGTTCACTTTTGCATCGAGCATATTGATGTGTTTTACCCAAGTAAGGCTTCGATCTAGAACCACTGAACAGAAGCATTAGTGATTTTGTAGGCGCAATATCCATGCCCCGCTCACTTAAGAACTTGTTTAAAAGGTTCAGTCCAGTTTGAAGATAATCCCGTAAAGTTTTTGCTCGTGTGCTTGAGGCCCAGATACAGATGTCATCTGCATATATCATCACATGGAGTGGTGACGGGAGGCGATCTGGAAGCATAGCCATATGACCGTATTGAATAGAGTAGGGCTTAGTACACTCCCTTGATGTACGCCGTGCCGGAGATTATGCCTCGCTCTATCTTCATCTGCGGTCTTTACAAACATTGTCCGTTTTGAAAGGAAGCTTTTTATCCACCGTAAGACTCGTCCTCCAACTCCAAATTGTGGGAGACTATATAGAACGTGGATTTGACCTACTGTGTCGTATGCGCGCTTGATATCTAAAAATACAGCAATTGTGATTTTTCCGAGAGTGCGTTCATGTTCTATGGACGTTTCCAAATCTAAAACGCAATCCATCGAATAGCGTTTGGGCCAAAACCCTACTAGTTATTCGGGTAAAACTTCACTCAAACACAACCATTGCTGTCCTTGATTTATTAGTTTTTTCGAAAAGCTTACCTAAGCAGCTTGTAAGGATGACGGGTCGAAAAGTGCCGAGGTACATAGGTAGGTGTTTTTCCCGCCTTTAGAAAAAACACTAATAATTTTTTTTTCATTTTTTGTTAAATGATTTAATATGGTGTCAGAAGACTACCCAATTAATATTTTACTACAGAGTCACGTATATTTTTAATAAAGCCAAAAAACGTAACTGCTCCAAACCGAAAGCGAAACCTGCGCACGAAAGTCGGAGAAATATTGGCTCCTTGCGCTGACGTCACATCGCATACTTTTGACCACCATGTAAAAGGAGGAGAGGGAAGCTGCTTTTGTAAGAATTTTGAGTGACAGGTTAATGTTCTATAATCTTCTGGGAGGAGAATAGCGACGTCTGTGCATATGCGGGAGGCACAAAGAAGGATCCTGACAAGAGGGGAGCTCCTTCTTCCCCTTTTTTCTGGAGGTCATCGAAAATGACGTCCTGTGCAAGCCACGTATAGGGGAACAGAGTGTGCCGGAAGTCACGTGACTACAACCGACCGTGCGTTTTTTTTTTCCCCTTCTGTTTTTTTTTTTTTTTTTTTTGTCCGCGCGTATCAGGTGACATGCGTTGCAAGAACCGTTTGCCGTGCGATTGCTTTGCAGTTCTGTTTGTTCCGCACGCTGTTCTGTGCTTCAAGATGAGTTCGTTTGTGCATTGAAAAGTTGTAAATGTGTAGTAAGTGTCCATAGTGCATGCCCGTGATCAGCATCCGAAAAGAATGCCCCCAAGATGTTGCCTGAAGAGCTGCCTCACAGGTTCTGCATCCAAAAGTGGCATTGTGCGGCGGAGTCTGCACACGTTTCCGAAAGATCAACGGGATCGGGACAAATAGCTGGCTGCAATTCCTGCAGAACAGTTATGGGCACCTCGGAAAGCGGACGCTACCCGATTTATATGCTCCTTGCTTTTGTGGAAAGTGACTACATTGAGTTCACAAGTGTCAAAAAGGGAATCCCATACCATTTATTTCAGCGACGTTTCGTCCACAACATTTGTTTTCTTTTAGGGATAATTGTAAAAAATAAATATGTAAATATCGCAAAATATTTGACACCTTTTCTCTGAGTTACTGGGGGAACTCTTTCGCTCGCGGTAAAGCAGCCGGTCAACTGTAGGTCGGAAAGTTTGATGCCGATTTCCCTCCAGCAAAGGCACTCCCTAGGCTCGAAGTCGGGCAGCACCACGCTTTGGCCACATTCGCACCCAGTAAACAAAATCGTACGCGTGAATATTCAAATTTATGTACGCACTTCATGCTTGACGTTTGCATGAGCGATGTCTTCAGCCACGTGAACGAGCGACGGCTCGACGACGTCTTCGTGCAAAGCGGCTTGGTGGTCGGGTGTGTCGTACGGAATGAATCCAAATTCTTTTGTTCGGTCCAAAAAATTTCTCTTTCGAAGGAAAACAAATTCGCCGGTACCGATCACGACAGTTCTGACGTAGAGGTCCCACGTCCGTCGTTCGCTGCCATCGCCGCCCAGCTCGCGAGTTTCACAATACGCGATACGACGCCATGTTGAGAATTATGCAGTGAACGCACAGAATGCTTCCGGTTCTCTGTGCAACTTTTTTTCGATCAACGTATTTGCAGCTTGTTAGAGGCCACAAAAATGGGTTTAATATCTTTCTTTCTGTTGTTAATATTGAGTATGTGCCTTCAATGACCCACGACCTTGATTAAATTTGGTGGTAGCGTCTAAAATTAGAAAACGGCCTGTGACCACGGAGAAGAGAGTGAGCGTGAATCCAACCGGCCAGTTCTGGATCGGCGGTTTTCGGGGTGAAATCAACCGAATTTTGAGCCGCAAATTCCGTTCTGGGTTGTTGGGCTCTCGTATGTCATGTACAACTAAAAAGCTCGGTGAGCATACATATCCTGTCCGTGTCCCTCTAAAGTCGGTATGACATTAGCGACTTTTTCTGGTATTTCTTCCTTGATCTACAGAGAGTTGAACGTGCTCAAAAGGAAGTTCAGCGCACGTGGACTGATGTTGGTCAATTCATCCCATGTGATCAGATCCGGGCCAGGTGACCTACCCCGACGGGTCAGTCTTAGTGCATTTTGAAGTTCACTCATTATGAAAACACAATGTAGCTCCAAATGACAGGATGTAAACTCGTTACCAACTGCTTGTTCCTTGATGGCACACGAGGCAAAGTATTTAAGTGTTCGAGATGCAGTGCTTGGTCGAACTAATATTTTGCCAAACTCATTTGCTATTCTTCTGACACGCCTCAGGATAGGGCCATTGCTTGAAGCAGGAACCTTCGAACAGCCGGCGCTTGAAGAGCTGTAATAATATTCCCCATCCTCGTGAGGTCACTTACAGCCGATAGCTTAGTACAAAGCTGTCGCCATCGATATTTGGCAAGTTGCCTAGGTTTACGTTGTATAAGGCCGTGAACACGCTGGGCCTCCTTATAGTCCTCTATCCATCCTGAGCGGCTGTATCTTCGTTCTGCTCTGCGTCGTATTGCCCAAAGTTTGTTCATGTGAAGCATCAACACCTCTATAGTCCAATGGAATAAATACTCATTTTGTTTCGCGTTAAAAATTTTCCCTCACAATCGAAATCGTCAAACGTATCAACATTTTTTTTTTTTACAGTTTAGCGTATTCAAAGTTCAAAACATACGCCAATTTGTAATTTTATTTTTACGTTTCCCACTGCGCGGCCTCGTTACCTTTCTGTGCCGGTGAGTATGAGCAAATGATCGCTTTCATATCAACACACCATGATAAATCCGGAAAAAATGTCTTGAGAACAAATTGTAAATCCAGAACACATGAATAAGTACATCCAGGAAGAAATATTTGAGAGTTGTTGTTGATCAGTATCTTGGCGGTTTGCGTTGACCTGGGAATCTGCACGGTATGTAGCAGACGACGTCTCCATTGAGGGTGTCACTTGCGATGCAGTGGTTCGTGGAGCCCTTCGGGCAACAGACGCGGTTGGCATTGGACGTCCTGACTCGCTTTCCGGATTGAGCAAGCGGCGCTGTCGTCATGGGTCCATTTTCTTTCCTTGAAACGGTGTTTCTCTTACTTGGTCATCAATGTAGCAGGTCTGAATACGTAGGCTTGGATGTCGACGATTTTTCGTCGTTTGGAGTAACAGGTATTCGCGCCATCTCTGGATTTGATGGCGGGAGATCGTCGAGTAGGCGTTCTACCATTTAGGATTTCTGTTTTCCTTACAGCTGCTGTCGCTTTTTTACTGGAGCAGCCGGAAAACGTCGCCTCGTAAATTTCGCCGCAGTTAACGTATTTAGGCTCAGCCACGTGAGTTGCACTCTTGATGATGATGTGGACCTGCACACATTTTGCAACGGCGGGCACCGCGGCAGTTCTTGGCAATATGTCCAAATCGTTGACATTGGTAGCACTGAAGGTAAAACCGAAGTACTCTTCCACTGGATGGCTGGTGAACTCCAAGTATCCCCTGGGGTGTTGGGGGGGGGGGGGGGGCATTGGGGGGGTCCTGCGTGAAGCAAAGTATGACGCTATCTTCGAGAAGGGCCAGAAGAAACTAGTACACCATTGCCTTTTAAGAACTCCAATAGATCACTTCGGAGTATGAGATTGCTCCTTTGATTTTTGCCATCTTTTCAAAGGAGATCCTTGGAGTTGTTGCCCTTACCTCGATTCCCGCGAGGATTGCCTGCGCAAGCAGCTTATTTGCCGCAGGGAGGGACGGTACAAGGGCCGATAGGCTGCCATCCTCGGCGATTCTGTGTGATAGTGTATTCTCCTGTGCCATTCCCAATATTTCTCTTACCAGGACATTCGGGTTCACCTTCCAGAAGGAAGTCTCCTTGGACGTCGGATGAAAGAGTTTTGGGATACCTGCTGGTCGGTTTTTCTTGTTAGAGACGATGGTGAAACCCGCGTCATCGTCGTCACCGTCCATGCCTTCCTCTAATGAGTAGCTCGATGTCGCCCCTTCCGATGGAGGATTCGACCTCTTCGGGTCGAGTCTGCGTGCGCTTAAACGTGCTGCCGTTTGATGGGAAGGACGGCTACCGCCTGTACATGTGAATGGTAGTTGGGTGCGTCGGTACCAGCTCTTGGAAGATTGCCGTTTTTTTTCTGAAGGTGATTTACCATGTTCCTGGGAAGGTAGTACTTCTTGTATGGTGGCGGGTGGCGTTAGTGACGGAATGGCATCGGGTTGCGAAGGCAATGGCAATTTATTGACCGTCGACGCCCGTTTTTTTTTTATGTTTCGAGTCGCAGGTGCAGCTGCCAAGTTAAATATACAATGCTTACGACTGTGATGCCAATTACAAATTATATGGAATTGGCCAATTTACGAAAAATAAGCTGAGAGCCACAAAACTGCGACTAGGCTGTTCGGAGGCTTCGTCTTTTCATATCAACTTCTTGTTTCTCGTCGAATATTACGTTGGACGCTTCCTTTTTCATAAAACCAAAATTTGCTTAACAACCACGAATTCGCTCGAAATCATAAAGCTGAACTTTATTCATACAGTTGTCTAAATTGAGACATAACTACAAACAAAAATATCTTGGCTTCAGGTATGAAGTACTCCAGCAAACGTTGAAATCGCAATGTTGACAACGGTGGAGTGCCTAACGCCGGCCACCTCACCTAGCATTTCAAATTTACCAAGCACTTGCAAAATCAGAGAAGTAGCAAACATAGTGTTCGGAATTTCCTGCCGAGCCGAATACATGTAAACCTAAGATAGAAGTTGGACATCCCTTACCGTGGCAGCAGCTTCAATAAAAAGTTTTTCCTTCGCCTTGAGATAGGGGTCGGTGGGTATAAGCTTCTCCTGACCATAGGCTTCATCGACGTACTCAGACACAACCACGGAATCGTAGAGGAGCTTGTCATCTTGCTGGAGGATTGGAACTTTGCCGGCGGGGTGCAGCTTAAAAAGCCATTCTGGCTTGTTGTTGAGATCAATGTTTACCACTT
The DNA here is from genome assembly GCA_013358835.2 of Ixodes persulcatus. Lineage (NCBI taxonomy): Eukaryota > Metazoa > Arthropoda > Arachnida > Ixodida > Ixodidae > Ixodes > Ixodes persulcatus. The sequence goes on from JABSTQ010008821.1 coordinate 162,939, forward strand.
CGTGCCTGTTATAAAAGAACAATTGATAAAAGTAAACGTACGACAAAAGAGAGCATACACGCAGTTGGCCTTGCGAGAAAGTAAAAGTTGGCACCCCCCCTCCCCCCTTTGTTTTTTATAGTGTCTACTGCGCGTGCGCAGGAGCCAGATTCGCGTGAGCTGGAGTGTCCGTACATGCGCCCTGCCAATAGTAGCACCACCACAACGGCGTGATGTCATGACCGCGTGTCGGTGTATATAGAAAAAGAGTCGTTGGCACTACATTTTAGGATGGTCAGCCTCAGCCGCTCAGTTGCCTCGGTCTTTCTTTTTCTTTTTTTTTCTCGACATCGCTTTGTTGAGCAAGCTGAACTGGCTTCACTTCGATGACTGTAGAATTCTTGGAGATGTAAAGTTAAAATACCTAAAAAATGTCAAAACACCAAAATTCCTTTAGTTGCATTGCCTCCTCAATATTGACTTCTGAAATGTTGTAATTTATATTAATTTAACCTTTTAGAATTTGAAACTATTAATAGTTCAAAATATACTTCTCAACTGTCATTTTTATGTTGTTTTCATATTATTTAGAGATATGTCTGGCAAATTAAGTTGGTCCTAAAAATTATAATACAACTTCGAAGCATTGTTTCTTTTCACTTGTTTTTTTTTTTTTTTAATTTTATTTAGTGATTGTTATAACCTCCCTATCTGATCTGAACTTGAAAATCCTTAAACACAAAAATTAATAAAAAAAATTTTATTCGGAGTTTTCAGAAAGTTGTTACACGTAAAGAGGTATGGACGAGCATTTTTACGTGTTTTAATCTCTCACGGTGCATGATACCTTTTCATTATTTTTGCTTGGAAGGTGGTATCATCTTTCGCTCTCTTTTAGCGAAACTGCAACAGATTGTCGTCTTAAGATACTTTACCCCCCGCACTGGCGATGCTTCGTAAACGCGACACGGTGAAATAACCTCGGATGAGCTTGGTGAAGAAACGAAAGGGGCTACAATAATAAAGAGTTTTAGTAGATCGTTCGGGTACCTCCGATAACAGGGACTTTCAGGGAACCGATTTTTGCACATCCGATACGGTACGATGGCCCCTCCGATATTAACTGCGCATGCGCTACCGAAGAAGAGTCGCACATGCGCAGTTCGTACAGGAGGGCCCATCGCACCGTATCGGATGTGCAAAAATCGGTTCCTTAAAACTCCCTAACGATACCCGATAACGATACGATGCATGCACAACGGCGTCGGTGGAGCATCGGGGGTATCGTTGTTTAAGTCAGGGGAACAATCTATTACTCCATACTTTAAAAATTGACTTACGCTAAGTTCTTAGCACGCAGCATTAGGAGCGTCCTATGACTGAAAGGGCAGAATCGGGTGCCGTACACTCGAAGTTTTCCGGGCGCCAACGGAGGAAACTCCATTCCTAGAAAAGAAACCGCAAATCGAAAGGAATTAATACGAGAATACATCAACACACGTTGCGTTCGAAGCGTGATTCCCTACCTGCTCGGTGGGCTTTCAGCGTTACGCTCATCTTAGAAAATGTGTTTATGTTTTCTGCACGGTGGTTATTGTAAGTAGTTTGGAGGGTTGCTTAGCCTTACGACGCAATTCGGTTGGGTTTCAGACTGGAGAAGCGAGGTTGATGGCGAGGATCGGAGACACGACTACACTAACGTATAAAGTAGAAAACTGGAACACTGCTTGAAAACTCAGCTGGGAAACTGAACGGAATACGACCGGATCTCAGCAACGTGTGCAAATACCTCCAGCGCATGTGCGCATTCGTTAGAAAAAAAACGGTCTTCCGATGAACCAGCTGCAACGCAAACTGCCGCTTGCACTAGGGGCCTCGTTAACTCTGAAGCACGTATCTTTTATTTTCTTTTTTAACGCGAACAAAAATAAGTTTCACTGTAAAGCAACTGCTGAGTGTTCCGTCGCTTTTCGCTTCACGTGTCACTTGAAAAAAAAATCGAAACATGTTTTCAGTTTAGATATCCCTACATCTGTTGATATATGTTCCCTGAGGTTTGTGATAAACGTAGACTTATTGCATTTACGCGTGGTATGATCTACGTAATGTGTGCACGCATGTCTGTGCTATCTATACTTCGTTTCACCTTACGTTAACGCAACCGATATTACGAGCTAAAGGGGCCAACCAGACAGCGTGAAAGCTCACCACCATGGTGTTCGTCATGTTTCTGTACCTGTTTTATCATCGCTGAACCAATCATAAACAGGAAATACCTAGTGACTTGCGCTTTTGAAGCTGCCTGATTAATCCCATTACCTCGTACCTCGAATCTGAAATGAACTTTTTTGTGTGTGTGCCTCAGAACGACCGAAGTCTTTGTGTAAGACACTTAAGTACAAAATACAGCATGCTCACGAATAGCTATCCATTCATAACAACATGCATACATTTAAGCATACAATCTCATAGAAAATGTTAAAAAACGTGCTTAACCCCATGCCTAAAATGTTTTTAATTTATAAAGATATTCACAGAGTTAGTGGAGATTTCCTTAAATGTAAGTTGCACGCGAGTAATGGGACATAGCTTCTCCTGATAAATATGATAAAATGGACAGGCATGTCTACTAACACGAATAGGTGCGTGGAAATTCACGAAACTTAACATAAGACAATCAAGTTGACCGTGAAGAATTTTATTAAAAGATAATATGTCTCGTACGACTCTTCTTTTTGATGAAGATTGTAAGTTGAGATTTCTAAGAATCTGGGCATAATCATAAAAACACTTTCTGTAGAAATACGGATCATAAATCATACGAATGAGCCTCTTCTGAACATGTTCAATTTGTTGTGATTCGGAAAATGTAAGATGGTTCCAAACAACACTGGCGAACTCCATCCTGGAACGAATGAGGCTACATGAAAGACAAATAATACACAAGGAATTTGTAAACTCCTTCGTCAAACGGTAAATCATGGCCAACAGTTTAAAAGCAGAGCTAACAATCTGGGATACATAAAATGAAAAAGAAAGATGGCTAGCAAAATAAACACCAAGGTCACGAACTATGGCGACGCGTAAAATAGGAGAGGTACCAAGAAGGTAGTCGTTAGAAATTGGTTTCGGTGTTGTATGCATTGATAACACCATGGTTTTATTGGGATTGATCATTAAGTGATTAGATAAACACCACTCATGCACACGTGACACATCGTCCTGTAAGAATGCACAGTCAGCGAGTAACCCGACGTGTAAAGACAGCTTCAAATCACAAGGCATCCAGCCGCAGAGAAAGAGTAAAAATGTCTTCAAGAACCGGCGAAAATATTTCGGCACAGCCCCTCACGATAAAACTTGGTAAACGGTCAAAGCCGCCGACAATTTTGGATTTCATTTCTTTATCGCCTCCACAATTTCAACGGTATCTACACTTCGGATATTCAGAAAGTCCTGCACATCAAACAAATCGGACGAGGAAGTGACTTGAAAACTATCTGTGGAATAAAATTCACAAAAGTGATCTGCGGAAGTATCTGCAACCTCTTGAGGAAAGGAGACATATATAACTTCTTTTCTCTTCTGCAACAATATACCGTTCACTCGTTCCTTCGTATGCTTGTATAACAAATCGACAGATCTCGTCTGGTCTCCGGAACAAACTCTTTACTACTTGTAGTTTGTGAGCACGTTTGTCGTGAGCATACGATTGTTTCACAAGTGTTCTATAAATTTTTAACATTGTGTACCATAAATTCGCAAATGTCGATTTAAATTATTAGTGAAACTGCGCCTTTTTGCGCCTATAATAATTTAATTCCTTAATAAACCACGTCGGGTATCTTGAGGACTTAATAATACGCTGAGGTATGAAAATATCATTACCTTTTCTGACTATCAAAGTAAAGTTTTCAGTGGCAGTATCAACACAGTTGTTATTTAAAGCCATCGACCAAATCGCAAGCTAAAAATATTTATACAAGCCTAGGTAGTCACCATTAATGCGGGAATAACGGGTATAACTTTCCCGAGAAGGCATCCTTTTTAGAAAAACAAGGCACACAAAATGGCGGGTGAAATGCATCAGCACGAACAAGCGTATCGCTTACTGCAGTTAGATCATCAACACCACAGTTTGAGAAAAAAAAATAAAGTACGTTCCAGGCTGTGTTTTATAACGTGTTGACTTGAGTGAGACCATTAAACTTAGCAAAATTATTTAAAAAGACGTTTTTTTACTTGTTTTCGAATTTATACAGAAAAGTTGACCAAACATAGCTTGCTTTTTATTCTTGGCTACTGCCGAGAAAGACTGTACGGATGCAAAATGAAATAGTTACTAAAATTAAGATGTTGTTGCTGTAATTTACATTTCTTTTATGTGTTTGCTTAGTCCTAGTTTCAATAATCAAACATCATAGGCATATGTGTTGGAAACACGCCACCAGTTTGAAAATAAAATATTCTACTGGTTATTCTAAAGTGAAACCAAATAGAGCTCATTCTGAACGTGCGCCGTGGTTATTGCGCATCAAGATACAATGAGCGGCACTAAAAATATTAACGCATATGAGGTTTCTCTAACATCTTCGCCAGATAACCCCTTTAACAACGCAACATCGCGTGACCGGCGGGCCAGTGTGCAATTTCGGATGCTCACCGCTAAAAAGATCAGACGCCCAGAAAGAAATTAGACGAAACAATCTGTAACCCATGTTCCAGAAAATAGCCTAGGTATAGACACTTATGACGGATCCTTCAAAAAAACATTGTGTCTAAGACGAGGTTGCTTTCATTGTGTATTTAGAACAAAATTTCATCCGTTTCCATAATCGTCATCCTTCGCACTGCCATATTTCACTGCTGTTGACATTGCAGTTTTTGTCAGCTTAAGTTCCTCTAACGCATGTCAGCTTAAGTTCCTCTAGCATGAGCTTCAATTTAATAGTGCATGACCGCAAACAAGCATAAGCACGAATAATATAACGGCTAAAAACACACACTCTGTTTCAGCAGGGCTGAGGAGTCAGGTCGCTAAGAAATGGGCAAACGCTCCCTCGCCGATGGAATTCATAAGACAGTCAATCAGTGGCAATGACACCTATGGTTGCACACTCTAATCACGTAATGAACGCATCGGCGCCTCGTTCCCGTATGTGAAGCGAAGCAATTCAGGGAGGCGAGTGCCCTCCCTCAAAGACGGAAAAAGACCCGAAACACGAGGAAACTCGAGAGCCCCGTCGTTGCCTTGGTTTTCCCGCAGCGCTCTTTCCAGTCCTGAGCCGCATCAGTTGGCAGCGGGCCCCGCGCAAGGGCAGAACGTGCGTGCGTGCGTGCGCAGAGCGGATTTATCGCAGTGTTGCCTCGGATGTCAGCGCGCCAGCAGTGTGAACTAGTCCGCTGGTTGTGATTTTGGAGGTAAGACTATCGTCGTTCATTTGTCTCGACCGTCTTGCGTTCAACACCGTGAGTTAGAAAGCGGCGCAGTTATGAATTATTCCGTGCGTTGATAGTGAGGTCTACTCAGCTATCAACTCATTAGTAGACTTGGGAACTTGAAACAGGCCACCCTCAGGATTTGTTCTGCTAGACGTAGACGTCGTTTCATTGAGACCAGCTGAAACGAACGTCCTCAGGTATTCGTGCATTTCTTCGTGTATTTCGTCCCCGTATATTTCGGCTGAAACAAGAGCCCTCGGGTACATATTTTGGGTATTTCTGGTAAATCAGCCCCTGTGTACCTTTTGCTATTGATCTCTCGGATGAGTAGCGGGTGAGTCAAATAATTTATATCTTTGTGAACAGCTTTGTTTGCTGTAGGTATTTAAATATGCGCGTCGCACTTCAGCTCGCTTTGGTAACGTGTTTTTAAAGTAGTCATTCGATAAGATTTCCCGCTCCAGGCAAGCACTGCATTTCGCCTCCTGTATGTGTAGCGGATCGATGTGAAATGAATAGACACGACGCATCACCGAAGCCATAGAAATAGGAGAGATATAAATACTTGTCGTCGGTGTGGTAGGTGCCAAGTGGTGAAGAAACTTATTTGGCTTATCGAAGCCGGAAATCTACGGTAGATGGTTGTGAAAGATGCTCTAGGGAATATTTGCAGAAATGTCTAGAGCACTGGTTCTCAACTATGATGTTTCGCGGACCCTTTGTGGATCGGCAATTATGATGGAGGACCCCGTTCATGGTGAGGGAAATGGAGAGGTACAGGTTAATTATGATAATAATAACCACTGGTCTAGAATATAATAATGTTCCGCGCAAGTCATAATACAAGCTACTTTTTTGAATCAACCATTCTTAAGCAATTGTTTTGTTCATTATTCTTTTTTTAATTTTACAACTCAATCACTACGAAATAGCAGTACTATTCGTAAACAGAGATTACAGGCGTGTAACGAAGTTCCCAACATAGTTGGCAGTATTGAGCTTTTTATGATAAAAAGTACTCTCTGAACTGTATATTTCGGTTACCAAGAACCCTTGCAAGAGGAGCCCGTCAAGTTGTTTTAGTCGTTCTTTATCTGTTCCCTTTCTCTCTCCAGTAGCCTGTGAGTTTAATTAAAATTCGTGGCTTAGTCTAGTCACGCCATAAAAATGAAACATATTTTCAACTCACGCCCCCCTCCCCCCTCCCCTTTCGTTACAAAGTCATAATCTAACAGTTATTAGTTAGAGAGTAAGATTTGAAAACATCGACGAATGGGAGGGCGCTGGTAAGTTACATGAATATAAGGAAAGCGACATGTAGGCTTGTCTTGCCTCAGTTATGCATGTCGCTTTCCTTTTATCTCTGCTTGGAAATAGTTTTTCTTTTTTTTTATCGATATAGGTCATTGTGCGTGCGACAGTTTCACTTTTATTTTTCAAAAAAGCTGTGTTGGTGTATTAAAAAAAGGGCGTATGGCTTATGTAAACCGAAAGAGATAACCATTTTTCCTGCCTGATTCAAACATTTCTTATTAATTTGTTTTCCAAGCACATTTCGTTACTTTTTTGTTGTCATTTAAATGTCTGTGTAACAATCGGTGTTCAGAATTCCCGATAAGCTACGCAGTCGTCACTTTTACTTTTGGGTCAATATAAAAGAAATTGAAGGGCACACACCGACACTCTTAATCACGCCATAGCGTGCTCGATTAAGCGATTAGTTGAAAGTAGCTGAAGCAAAATCGCCTTCCTCGGCTCGCGAAGCTTGTACCAAAAAAGGGTCAGCCGCCATGTTCGCGTCTACCTTGACGTCGAAGGCCGCCCGCCCGGATCTTCTAATTGAAAAGCAAGAAAAACAGCGCCAAGGACATTCACGGCAGACTCGCTGGAGCTCTCGTCGAGACACTAAGTAGGATTACTGCCCTGAATGCAACCGATCAAATATTTACTTAAGAAGCTTGAAAAAAAAAGCCACAGTTTATAGACAGTTACACTGCTTGCGGACTGGCACTCAAGTTTCCAGGTGAGCTTTGTCTGCAGTTAATTCAGAGACAATGAAAAATATTTGCGACCTATAGTGAGTCACCGTTTGCTAGTCAGCCAACGGTGACTCACTATGAATATATTATCGTCTTCTGGAGTGTTTGTGAAGTAGACGTCCTCTGTAGCACCGGGTGCTGGAAGGACGAGATAGAGCAAAATCGTAGGTTACAAAATGCCACCAAGGGATCCATAAGAGTGACATTTTCTTTTGAAAAATGTAAATATGACATTACCCTTACCAAGAGGTATTGCGCGCACAAGTGAACTATGTGACGTATGCTGACTTCGAGTATTATAACGCAAAATCAAAAATGTTTTTGTTGAGTGAAAAAAAGGATATCAAGTTGCATTCTCAAACGAAATCAAATATAGGGAATCATTTCATTCATGTTTTTGCATAAGACAGTATTACGGAAAGTTATGAATACAAACAACCTATATTAAAAAAATATCTATCTGTTCAAACATCCCCCACCTGAAGAAACCTGATTGATGTTCTTGAAACCAAATCCTAGGAGGAAACTCTTGCGCAGCATCGCGAGATGTGGCAACTTGATCGCTTCGACTGAATTCATCGCTATTCACTACTATTCAAAAACAGATATTGTATAGAACAGGTTCTAGCTTATAAAAGGATTGTTTGTCTAGTTGTTTTATTTTTTTATTTTTTTACAATTTGAGGTAAAGACAGCGGAACTGGACAAGGGCTAAGAACAAAAAGAGACAGGACACTGCACTCAGTCCTGTCTTTTCTTGTTAAAAAAATGGGGTGTGAGTATGTTCTGTAAAGAATGGGGTGTGAGTACGGTCTTTTTACGCACTGCAAATCCACTTAAATCAACCAGTAAAAAAAGAGCAATTTAAATTATCTAACCCAGGAACTTCAAGCGTCACCCACTTTGTTTTTTCCCCTTGCTTCCTGCCCCGCGCTTTTCCTTTTGATTTCAATTTTTCGTTCGTAACGGTTCGTGGAATCCCCTCAAAACTAAACACTAACTTTTGTGTTCTTCAAACAGCGGTACTCACCTTCCTGTTTCCCCTCCGCGGACGAGGAGTTTCTGGGCGCCGAAGAATCGCGCTGTTTCTTTTCCAAGAGGAAACCGTTTCACACCGCGCGCACCCGACATCAGCAACAACGGGACCATGAAGGCAACGGCAACATTGCCACCAGCAGCTCGAAGCAAAGTTCCAGACGGGCAGCGTAGCGTCACCGTCAGCCTAGCTGCCTGACGCCTGGCTTCACGCTAACTCGCACCGATGCCCTGCGGTCCAGATGCAGTACATTGCTCTCGTGCTCAGCATCGTCGGTGCTGTTCTGTTCCTGGCGCTTCTCCTGGCGGCTCTTTGCAGCTATTACTGGATCTCGAAGAAGCACTACCCGTGCGCGTGGTCCGCCACGTCGGACGTCAAGTCGGACGTGTACTACAAAAAGACGACGGACTGGAAGTTCGTTCCGAACGGAACTGTGCCGGACCCAGAAGAAGGCGTGTCCAACGACAACGACGAACCGTTGCTCAGTTCACTCGTGTTGGACGAAGGTGCCGGCAGTGCGCGCACTCCCAAGTGTGACAAGAAAAAGAACGGGTTTCCTGCCGACAAAAAATGCGACGAAGAGAAGAACTCTTCGAGTCATGGTTCGCGGAAGTGCAGGACCTCACTAGCGTGAGTTTTGTTTCGCGGAACTTTGGTGCGACGAAAGTTGCGTTGGTGGACGCCAAGTGTGCTAGTCTTGTTGAGTACCTCGGTAGTGGAATGCTCTTCATACCTTGTTTTCGGGAATAATCTAGTTTTCGAGTTATATCCCCGTGGTCGACGCGTGGTTGCGTACCGGAGTGCGTCAACTGTCATTTACATTGGCGCGTACTGTTTAGCAGAAAGCATATCGCGTCTAAGGAATGGCGAAGAACCAAGTCCATAATCGCAATCACGCTCTCGTAAAATGTGTAAGTGGAATAAACGACGTACGTATTGACTCGTCACACATATCGATTCGTTCTTGGCGTCTCGACGTATTGTACAGCAGTCGAAATAAGAGACAGCAAATATTCGTTTCTTTTTTTTTTTTTTTTTTTTGCCAATAAATATGTACTTTGATATTTTCATCGAATAAAATAGCTCGAGTGAAGTGAGCGGACGTAAAATAAGTTCACTAACAATACGTTCCCGAAGATTAAAAACAAAGTTGTTTAATCGGTTTAATTTTCAACACATTTTCATAACTTAAAAAGAAAAAGAAAAAAAAAACCTCGGTCTATAAAGAAACACGTATACATAAGCGATGAAACGTAAAGCACGATACTCGGTTTAGTTAAAGTCCCTTGATACTTCTTTTTGCAAGTAACGACAACCAATAAGAATGACAAAGCACATTCCGCTGGAACAGAATGGCGTACAGTTCAGTCTTCTGCTGTGCGCCGCTTCCTAAAACCTGTACCGTCACGCAGTCGGCACTTTGAAGAATGTTTATACTTGCAGGAAGCTTTTATCTAGAAACTAACTTTAGTTACCGAGTAAAATAAAGAGATGGTTAGTTAGTTAGTACATGGCAGGAATGCTAAAAGCGCTGCAGGAAACAAGGACTTCCATTGAAGACTACGATGCGACGAAGCCAACGTTACTAAAACACTCAGTTGGGAAACTCACCCTTGAAACTTTGGCCGCTGGCGTCCACCGAGACCGAGCTAAATACGATAACAGCGCCACCCTTTAGCGACGAGTTCAAACATGAAAGTTGCTTTACATAACTACTGCGAGATGGCCCCGCGAGATGGCGCCACCGGCCTTGCCCAACTCGATTTGAACTAATACGTGCAGCCGTGCAGTTCCCGGAGTGGACGCTGCAGGAGAAATGGCGGCGTTGCGATCGCCATTAGCTCGGTTCTCGAGTACGGATCGGAGCCACTTTTTTCAAGCAGGCTCTATGGCAGTTTCCTAACTGAGTGGTTCTAGTAACGTTAGACGAAGCTAATCAAACAGCGCTAAAAGTGTCTCGACAGGGCGCTCGTCGTCTGTGCGCGTTTGGTATCACCCCGGTGAGACCAACCACGCTCAGCGAATGCATGCGGCGTGACGCTGCGTTCTGTTTGTTAGTTTTTTCTAAGCGCGATTGGTTTAGGCGGCGATTGCAAAGAAACAAGGCCAAGGAGCACCATGTGACGTTGCACTTTTGACGCCTCCTGGTTGGCTCCCGTGGATCGTCGACTGCCGTTAAAGGGAAACTGAAGTGGTTCTGTGTTTGAAGGGGAAAAAAAAAAAAAAAAAAAACTTCGATCGCCTTTATTTGGCCTTCGGGATTACGAATATCACAATTATATTTCAGATTTATGCGACAAGGATACGGCCAGAACGGCGCTTTCGAAAGAGCGCCGAAGCACCTCCTTCCCGTCGCGTTCGGTGCGAGGAGGGAATCGTGACGAATTATACGGAGGAGATCTCAACATTTCGAGCGCTTTCCGCAAACTTCACCCAAGCAGCCAAAAAAAAAAAAAGAAAAAAAAAGCTGCACGCGTATTTTTACAAGCGTCACGCGCGTGGCGGTTGAAACCTCTGGGTCACATCCAGCGCTTGGTTTTTTTTGGTCCCGAATTCGCCTGAAAATTCTCTAACCTGACCTACAAACATCGTTGGTATAGTAACCCAAATAGTGAGCCAAAATAATTGTTTGCGAAGTTAGTGAATTTACAATTTTGGTACACATCACGTTTTTCAAAATTAGTCTCTACTGGCAGCAATAAAAAAAGTGACGACAGCCGAAGTCAGGGATTCACTCTTTGGACTGTATACTTTGTTGCCAACTGATTACAAGCAGTTTCGTGGTTTCAAATGAATGCTTTGGAGGCTCGCAGCAGAACGGAACAAATGCTCGACATAGTCCATTTTGAGACTGCCCGGTCGACCTGCAAGCCTGCCTTCCACGGACGTCACGGCACTGAAAACCGCTGGTATATTTGAATGTTGGTGTTGGCACCATTTTCACTTGCCGGTTTCCCCCATAACTATTCTGAATTTCGTGATACTAAATAGCATACCGGAAATAGTAAAAGCCGGTGATTTTGAGTATATAGTTAGTTGGACTAACTGAAGAAATCGCTGGAGTACCCCTTTAAGTTCTTGTTCCCTGGCACTTTGTTTCAAGTCCAGACACAGCCAACGCTTTGAGGTAATCGGACCAAACAAACAGCGTCAGGAGCGCAAATTACTTGTTTTTTTCTGTTTATGATAGGTTCAGCGATGATAGACCACGTGCTGAAACATGACGAACACCGTGATGGTGCACTTTTGACGCTGTCAGACTGCTCCCATCAGTTCGTAGCGTGGGCTGTTTCTGGACATAAAAAGAAGCTGAAGAGGTTATTAAAAAAAAAAGAAAAAAAAACGAGTTAGAGGTGAGGTTTAGCGTATATTTCTTTTGTGAAATTGAACATTACGAGCATTGGATTCGAACGTGTCAATAGACGAGAGAAAAACCGAAAAACCAACTGCTGGGTGTGACGTCATACCCAAAGGTTTCAACTGCCTTGTGCGCGACGATTGTGAAGGAACGCGTGCAGCGTTTTTGACTGCTCGGGTAAGGCTTGCGGAAGGGGCGGAAATGTCGACATCTCTGTATAATACGTCACAATTCTCCCCCCCCCCCCCCTTACCGAACGCGCCGGAAAGGAGGGGCTTCGTCACTATTTTAAAAATGCTGTTGTGGGTACTTGACGCACGAATATTATATACAATTTCGATATTCGTAATCCTGGAGGCCAAATGAAGACGAATAATGTTGTCGTTGTTTTAATACAAAACCGCTTCAATTTTTCTTTAAGGTGAAACGAAGTACAGTATTTTTGAAATGCAACAACTGACCCATCTTTCAATTTTACTGCAATTCAAGAGCACTTATTTTCCTGTTTCCTTGTCACTTTTAGTTCCAGAGACACTGTTCGTTGAAATGGGGTGAATGATGTTTTATTATGTGGAATGGGTTATCCCTGGATGTCCCATGTTTCTCATGAAGACGACGTCTTCGTCATCATCTTCGGCACCGTGGTCGTCCTCCAGTTCACTGCTGCTTTTACCGAAAAGGTACACGGCGCAGCTGAACAGCGCTCCGAGGGAAAGGAAGCCCATGGAAAGACCGTGCAACAGGTAGCGGAACCTTTGAGAATCGTAGAGCCAGCAGTTGCCTCGTGCACCGCAGTTCACGTCCCACACCAGGCAGGAACTGTCCATGAGGGCGCCATAAATCAGCGGGTACGGAATGAAACCTGTATTTTGAACGAAGCCAAAAATGCAGGCCGTCATGAATATACATTTATACCCCTGTCAGACGGGCACGTTAAATGCCATTTAAGAAAAATGACATTCCAGCTCGGCCAATCCGCGTGCTTAATACGCCACGCAGCGCATGCTTGCGCCACACGCAGAATCAGGCTCACGAGCTGATTCGCCGAGCGGTGAATGACATTCGATCAAAATGACATTTACTTTGCCGTCTGACAGGGGTATTGGATGAAGCTACCACGCAGAAGGACCGGGACAACAAACAAGGGCGCCCTTTTATTTTTGGTCCTAGTTTTTTAACGCTGTTGTTTCCTATGACGTATCGCCAACTCTTCCAAGTGTTCTTTTTAACAAGTGTCAATAATCTGTCGGTATGGTCTCCCAAGGCGTCAACTTCAAGCAATGCTGTGCTTTAGACTGGTTGAAACAAGTATTTATGCAAGTAGAAGACAACATTTTTCTCGACTTTTCATTGTTAGTTACGCCTAAATACATACAAAATGATCGTGTACCTGTTGGCATCATCACCGTCGTTGTTTATTAATAATACGGTGACTGGGAGGTTGTTGCAACGCCATCTCGAAGGAGTAGTTCAAGAACTTACTCCTTGTCTTCAGTTCAGTGTAGAGTTATGCACAATGTACCACGCGATACATGCCAGTCACCACAAACAAAGGCCATGATTCAGTGACCTCAGTCATGGTGCAGCTGAATATGAACCCCTTAGTGAACGGTCACCTAAGAAGCTAACAAACGAGTTTGTGTTTCGCCAAACATAAATATCTGGGAAACAACACTTGACTTTTTAAATTTTCTAAGAGGCCCAAACTCTGATCAACTTCAGTACCTCCAAAAATGCAAAGTTTTGTGGGTGCACACGTGCATAAACGCAACATCTTAAAGAAACTTAGAAACGTCTATTTCGCAACTGTTTCTTCTGAACAACACATCTTCATGAGTGGTTGATGTACGCACCAAAGATGGATCCCAGCGTAAGGTAGACAGCGAGGGCGACTGTCTTGTTCCTCTGATGAAAACATCTGTTCAGACAGAAAAACGCATGTTCGCCAAAAATATTTTCGTTATCTGCGTTGCAACAACCCGCTTAGTATCTTAAAACAAAATATGCGTGTAATGTGTTCACCATTTCGACCCTGTTATCAGAAGAGAACAAGCTCGAAGTAATGTGTTTCTTAGTCAAATTGCTCATTAATGGAATGCTAACATGACCCATCGTATCTACATACAGTTAATTTTCAAGCTAGCTTTAAACAACATAAACTTCGACAAAACTAAAAGTCATTGATACTCAAATCACGTCCAGGCCTTGAAACATTACAACCCGTACTATTATTGTTGCGAGAAAAAAAAATATCCACTACCAATGGTGTAAAATTAATTCCAGTAATTCCACTTTTAGAGTTCCCATAATATTTAAGGAACGTCAATCAAAGCACAATATAAAAAAGTATTTAAAAAAAGATAATAGACTACGGAAACCACTGCACAGTGAGCATAGTAACTTTATAAGAAGCGTAGTAAATGTGGCTTTGACAATGACTAACACTGCGCTGCTATACAAACGCCAGGTGTGTATAGCTCTGCATAACAGGTGCTATACAAAGGTCAGTATCTGAATAGCACCTTGAAGAGAATAATATGTCAAACATAATAATAGTTAACGTAGCACTGTTTATATCTGATCCTACCTGAGGCCGATCAGAGCAGTGCCAGCTCTGGACGTGGCGAATACGACTTTAGCCAGAGCCAGCACGGCCACAAAAGGCACGAACATGGCGCAGTCGTCGAAGCAGTAGCCCTTGCTAGCGCTGGAAGTCAACGCGGAGCCATCTGGTTCCTGAAGGCACTTGCAACCCAGCATCTGCGCCAGACACCAACACTTTTTGTACCACACATATAGCGTCAGATTCACGGCCAATTCGCAATGAATATCCACGCACTGTCGGTGCCAAAAAAAAAGCGTTTATTCAGCGTTAACCTTTACAGCTATACCCTGTTTCAACTTAGTGTACAACGTTGTCAAAACTGCTGGCGTGAGCATGGGGCTTGATTTCGTTGATCATTTGCACGCGTTCTCGCTCAAATGAAATCATAGATGAAGCCACGCGCTCGCGCCAGTGGCTTTGACGGCGTTGTATGTTAAGTATGAAACGTAGTGACCAAGAAATGATGGTGAGGCGGTCACGAGAAATGAGAGCTATAGGACAGCATCGGCGCCAGAAGCCTTTAAATGGTGTTGTTGTACATGCGTAAATATTGTTAATATTGCAAATAAAACAGTATGTGGGTAACGTGTTTCTACATTTTTGTTGATTTACAATATATTAAAAAGTGGAATAGGGGTGAGAGATGATGCAATTTTTGTTTGCCATCTAACGATTTTTTTTTTTTTTTGCATAGCCATGCAAAGTTAACACTTGGGTAATTCCTCCTGAAATCTTGCCAAAGCAGCTTCTCTGAGATGCTGTAACGCTTGCGTGTTGGCACTGCAACCAGCAAAAGCCTGTCTACCAATATTGCTTTAGCGCGCTTATTCTTGGTTTCATGCTTAGTTCACAACGCCAACAAAGCTACTGGTGCGAGCACGTGGCTTCATTCAGAAGTTTACTTACGCGAGACCGCGTACCAAGAAATCGCGAGATGAAGCCACATGCTCGTGTCAGCCGCTTTAACAGCGTTGTACACTGAAGCCTGATTATTACACCGCAACAAATTAAATTGCAACAAAAACGTTTCTTGGTCAGTGGAGCTGTGTGCGATTATAGTTAGCGTCCAATATCCTCCGTTCACCCTTAAGGCTGAACTCCATGGAACGAATTATGTGACGAATAACTGGCGAACGCCGCCCGACGGCACGCTCGCTTTGCGCGCGACGTAGCAGCCACTGTGTTGATTCCACGCGCAGAGCAAACGCCGCCGGGCAAAATTCGTCGATTTTTCGCAGCATATTCGTCCCATGGAGTTCAGCCTTTAAGCTGAAACTGCAGCTACTGCCACAAGCACGAGAGAACGAGGTGGCTGCTTTGAAACATTCTACCGCAGAGCGAGCGCTGGCACAAGCAATGCACGTCTCAAAGCCAGGAGCGCGTGCTAGCTTGCGCTCGTAGCTTTGACTGGGCCGGTTTGCTCATCTTGCGGCCGCGGCCGCGGCTGCGGCCAAGAGGGATTTTTCTGTCACGTGACCAGCCCCATGGGGACAAGGAAGTACCTAGCGTCCCTGCCTAATGGCGGAGAAATTCGTATCGCTTCAAGCATAAAAGCCTAATTTCGCTCGCAGAAATTGACTGCAGGGCCTTTCAATTGGAGTCCAATTGACCACCCCTTTATACAGTAGGAGCGGCAGGTAATGTTACGGCCAGGGAGGGTAAATATGAGTAAAAATTAAGAAAAAACCACGCGAGATAAAAGCGGTGGCAGTATATTTATATACCTCCGCCAGCGCCGGCGGCTCGCGCCTTCTGCTGTGGTCGGATTTGGCCTAGCGGACACCGCAGCGTGAGGACGCGGAATGTCGAGCTCCGTCGGAGCGGCGATAACGGCCCAGTCGGGCCGTGGTGATAAGATATCTTCTGTTGAATCGGATTACCCTGTTCATCTGCCACCGCTGCCAACTGGACCTGCTGTTTTAAATTCTGTATTTTTACACGCGGACGTCAAAGGACGCCCGTATCGAGTTGAAGACTTCCGCGACGCACTGAGCAGTATGGGGCTGCTGACCGACGTGGTTTCGCTGGGCTCTTACCAAATGAACCACGTGTGGCTGACAACGTTCAGAAACAACGAGAGCAAGAAGAAGCTGGTTGAAGCCCGAGAACTACTGGTGAAGGAGCGCCGCTGCCTTGTCTTTGACCCCAACGGCCAGAGCGTGCGTCTGAAGATTCACTGGTTGCCTCACCACGTTCCGGACGACGAGGTGCGTATCACTTTGGCACTCTACGGAAAAGTTACCGAGGTGACAAGGGAGAAGTGGCGCGTCCAAGGGTGCGAGTCCATCGAGTCGAACACGAGGACCGCGCTCATCACCCTGAAGGCAGGCGTAACTGTTGAAGACCTTCCGCACCAGGTGCGGGTGGCTGGGGGGATGACGCTGGTGGTGGCGCCAGGCCGCGCGCCTCTCTGCCTCAGGTGCCATCGCACTGGCCATATTCGTCGGGAGTGCCGGGTACCCCGCTGCAACCAGTGCCGTCGGTTTGGCCATGAGACTGACCAGTGCGTGCGGACGTACGCGGCTGTTGCTGAGCCCGTGAGAGAAGAAGAAACGTCAGAGTTTCTCATGGACGAAGCGGACGCCAGGGAAGCGGAGGCCACTATGGACGAGGTCCTTCGAGCGGCACCAGAAGTGACTACAGATGTTAAAGAAGGGGCCTCCGGTAAAGTCCACCAGAGACTACCTGAAACTGTGAACTTATCCGCTGGTGCACCCGGCGGTGAAGACTGCAGGAACACTGAAGCCGTCGAGCTCGAGGAATTACCGATCTGCACGGACACCGAGGAAAATACGGACATCCCAATGGTCAACGCTGGCGCCCAGGCACTTAAAAGGTTAAGGGAGACCGAGCATGTCGCGGAAGGTGCCCCCAAGGTGCCTAACGATGCCGAGCCGCCGTGGAAAACGGTACCCGGGTGGTCCCCTTATGGCAAGCCAAAGGTGAAGGCCCCTCCAGTCCCCCGAGGAAAGGGGGGGGGTCAGGGCCGTAGGCCAAGGACTTCGTACTCGGTGAGGGCATCCCTGTTTGTGTAAATTGTGTGGTGCTGCGAGGATGCCACAGCTCGTAGACTCGGTTAAATTTGGGACTCTGAACGTTCGTGGCATGTCCACGAGACGCAAACAGTATCAGATACGAAGAGTTCTCGAAGATAATGAGCTTGACATCTTCGCAGTCCAGGAAACAAAAGTAGATAGTAAAGAAGATACCGATAAGCTAGTGCAGCCTTTTCAAGCCAATTTCGACGTTTGTGTCAGTCACGCCAGTGGTTCGTCGGGGGGTTGTCTGTTATTTATTAGAAGGGCTTTAAATCCAAATGACTATGATATAACTGTTGATAAGGTTGGTAGGCTTATCGTGTGCGATTTTTCGATGTTTGAAATGAGATGGAGGGTGCTTTGTGTTTACTGTCCAAATCAGATAAGCGAGAGGAAAGAATTTTTTGACCTTCTTCGCCCATTTCTTAATTGTTCACGAAAACTAGTACTGCTAGGGGACTTTAACTGCGTCTGTGAGCCCAGTGACAGGTCAAATAACAATATTCAAAGGGATGCTAGTGCACTGATGTTAAAAGATATGGTCGACGAACATTACCTTCACGATGTTGCCACTTACCAGAAAAAAATTGAAACAATCCGTTATACGCATTTCTGCTCGTCTAGCAACGCTCGACTTGACAGAGCCTATGTGGCGGTAGAGCTTTTGAGTGGTGCGGACAACTATAAAGTTCTACCACTTATTTTCAGTGACCACGCACTGGTAACTTTTACTCTGGGTAAAGCTAAGGCAGCAAAGAATCTCTTTAGTTGGGATCTATGGAAATTAAACGTTAAGCTTTTAGACGACGAAACCTTTACTAAGAAATTAGAAACAGTGCTGGAGAATACGACAAGTAGCTATTTTACTAGCTCATTTGAGTCATGGGAGGTGATGAAGCAGGAAATAAAGTTAGCCGCATTAGAGCGATCAAATACCTTGAAATACTTAAACGATGCAGAGGAGAAACTGCTGCAGGCAGACCTAAGGAGGCTTTTCAAATTAGAATGTGAATATCCTGGTAAATTCATTGATGAGATCAGGATGACAAAAAATAGTTTATCGGCAATTGAGACAGAAAAGTATAGAGGTGCGGTAATTAGATCGCGTGCCGAGAAATATTTTCTTGGTGAACAACCTACCAAAAGAGCGCTTAGCAGAGAAAAGCAATACGCAAGTAAAAAGATAATTTGTGAAATTCAGTATCAGGGCTCGATTAGTACCAACGAAGATGTCATTGGGCATGCATTCGTCGAGTTTTACAGCCAGATATTTCAGCGAGACGGAGCCTTCAATCTGACGAAGTTTGATAACGCCTTTTTAAAATTGATGCCAAAATTAGAAGAAGAAACGACGGCTTGGCTTGAACAACCAATTGAGATAAACGAAATAGGTGCCGCAATAGATGAACTACAGGCAGGAAAAACGCCTGGCCCTGACGGTTTAAATGCAGCTGTTTACAAAAAATATAAAACTTTTTTAGCGCAACAACTTCATAGAGTGCTCTTAGAGGCCTACGAGAAAAGAGTATTGCCGCCTTCTTTTTTAAATAGTCACACTGTTCTTATTCCGAAAGTAGCCGATGAAGAAAAATTAAGAAATGTAAGAAATTATAGACCGATTGCCTTGAGCAATGTAGATTATAAGATTTTTATGAAAGTGCTTGCGCGAAGGCTTCAAACTGTCATCCATAAAATCGTTGGTACACACCAAACATGTGGGATTAAGGGGCGAACTATTTTTACAAACATTCATTGCGCGCGTAGTGTTCTTGAGTGTTGCGATATGGATTTAAACCAAGTAGCTATGCTGCAAATAGATTTAGAAAAAGCCTTCGACCGTGTACAACACAGTGTGCTCTATAGGGTACTAGAATATGTTGGGGTAGGACAAGTGATTCTTGCTGGCGTGCAAATGGCGTATAGCGGATGTACTACGCAACTGATCGTTAACGGACGCCTAAGTGAGCCCATCCCAGTGCTCTCGTCTGTCAGACAGGGATGTCCGCTTTCGCCCTTATTATTCAATATATATCTAGAGCCCTTCTGCCGCAGCATAATTCAAAATGAAAATATACATGGGTTTCAATTACTTTCCACGGAGGTAAAATTGCTAGCTTATGCGGACGATGTGGCCTGTGTTTTGCCGCAACAAATCGAGCATTTCTGAAGCAGTGTCTATGATTAAGAACTTTTGTGAAGCAACCGGGGCTTCTGTTAATTGGCAGAAATGTGTTGGGTTTTGGCATGGCTCGTGGGGCACGAAACCGGAGCTCTTTGAAAATATAAATTTTGTCCTGACGCCTTCCTCCTACCTTGGGGTGCCTCTTCAGCACTATAAAAAAAGCAATACATATTGGCCTGCAGTGATTGACGAAGTCAAGCAAACAGCGCGTAAATTTGAAGGAAATGCATTGTCAGTTTTCACTCGCGCTACGGTGTGCAATGTGTTTTTGATCGCAAAAATCTGGTATGTCCTCCAAGCCCTCACCTGTTCCCGCATGAATCTCCAGAAGCTACACCGTATTTTTGCGGTATTTATATGGCAGTCTAGTTGGGAGAGACTCAGCCGGGACAACCTTTTTTGTCGTGTTTCTGAAGGTGGTCTTTCGCTGTCGCACCTCTGGATCAAACAACTTGTCTCCCGTTTTATGTTTCTCCGAGATCAAGCAGATCCTTTTCTACGTACAGTGTTACAAACCAGACTGTCTGAATATGTGCCTTCGTTCATTGTTTCCTCGTGTAATCTTGAGTTTGGCCGACTCAGTGCATTCTTGAACGAAGTCGTCACTGCGTTTCAGTTTTTGTCGGTTCGGTTTTCATTAGATTATCTGTCCGGTGTGACACGGAAACGTTTAACCCGAGATTTATATGACGCTCTTTTTCCAGTGCCTTTGTATCGCTCTAGGTGCTGTGAACGCCGTGAGCGAGACATTCTAAGCAGAGTTAAGAAAATGCACGTTCAGCCAGCAGTTAAAACCTTCTTTTTTAAGCTTCATACAAATACGCTGCCTGTAAAGACGTGGTTAAAAGATAAAGGAATTTTTGTACCATGGGGCGATCACTGTTTTTTATGTAAAAAACCCGAAACAATTGAGCATGTTTTTCTAGAATGTTGGGATGCCCTGCTCTTCTGGGATGTCCTACAGAGAACTATCAAAAAAGTACTACCTGTAACCCCCGATGGTATTAGATTTTTAAACACAAATCCAAATGACACTGTTCCATTAGATATGATCATGCTTATCGGTCTTCACAGCATTTGGCGAAGTCGTATGGCTGTTAGACACGCGGATGTTAACACACTCTCTGTTCGGAAGTATTTCACGCAGATGGTATGTGAACTGACAGCAGTTTACAAAACCAAGCCCGCCCCTGAATGGTTGCCTATGTTTGAAGAATTGAAAAGTTTGAAGGAGTTTTAAATCCAAAACTTTTATCCTTGTAAAAGAACACGCCCCCTTCATTTGATTGTGGTTGAACGCTCATATGTATGCTTTACCTGTACATTACCAAGGAAATAAATAAAAAAAAAACTTCTGCTGTGGCCGAGAGGTTAAAACGTCGGTTCTTTTCGTCGCGGCGTGAAAGTTCCGGGTTCGAATCGCGATAGGAACTTTATTTTGTGTGTGTATTTTGCGCGTGTCTCACTTTTTAATTGTGATCCTTTTTACAAATCATCCTTTTGCACTACTGCGCCTTACACTGTTTTTACTGTTAGTCCCGCCTGTTCAATCAAAACACCGGGAAGAACAGCCCCCAGATTGACCAACAGCGTGGCTGACACATACTTCATAGTCACGCAGAAAATGCTGCAGGGCACGCTCTACCTGATCATCTGTTGAGAGCTTTGTTTCCTGTACGGCCAGAAAGTCAACCACCTTATCTTCAAGTAGGCGTTTCAGCTGATATTGTTTTTTTCCTAGAATTAAAGCCTCTGACATTTAGTGTTGCAAAACGAGGGCCATCAACTAGAAGGGGAGGAGGAGAGAAAGGGGGAGGGGGAGATGGAGAAGGAGGGGAGGGAGAGAAGAGGGGCTATGGGTTTGGGTTTAAACACTAGCAGCTTGGGTGCAAGGTAGGTTTCCGCTTACTCGCGGCGGTGGTGTCAGGTGGCGCATCTTGTTTTCGTTTGGTGTCGTTAGTGTCCTTGGAACTGCTTTTGGTCACATCCATTGAGTCCGGTAGGTCGTCGTTGCCTTCCGACGTCGTCGGCTTCTCAGCAAGGTCTGCAGGCTGCTGAGTTAACTTCGGTGGTCGCGGGGTGCCTTTCTCCTTGCTTTCCTGTGTCTTTTTCTTCATTCTCTGTCTCCGAGCTGGTTTGTGGTGTTTCCGAGACTTCCTTAACAGCTGGACTCTCGTTCTTATCGGAAATATGAGGTCCGGACTCTGCAGACCCGGCTTGAGTTGGGAGAACCTCTCCAGTGGCGTCAACGACCTCGGAGATATCCATGAACTCTTCGTTGGCATTTGGTTCTGTGCCAGAGCCCCGTAGCACGGCTACATAGCTGGAGTAGCACTCGTCACTTTCGTGTCCGAATCTGTTGCAACGCGCACACTTTGGGGTGCGACACTGCCTGCGTATGTGACCAACTTTCTTGCATCTCAGACACAAGGGTGGTCGCCCGGACATGACCAGAAAGGACTGTATACCGGCAACTCTGAGCAGATGGGGAATATCTTCCGATGTCGCCATGTCATGAAGAGTCAGACAGACCTCGCTGTTCAGCGTTTCCATGTTTTCCATCCCTGGCACGCGCCACTTTTCCCTCGAGACGCTGCGCACGGTTCAAAATGGCGACAATGCTTCGGCAATATTTTTATCTTCTAGGTACGACGGAAGCCAGAGCAGCTCGAGCTTAACGTCTTTTCAGTTCGGGTCGATGACCATGCACTTTTTGCCCTTCATCGTCAGTTCTTTTGCTGCTTTCAGCTTCTCCGCGGCTTCAGAACTCACTAGCGTAGCCATCCAAACGTGGCTCATTAGGAACTGTCCAAGGGACAACACTTCACGGAGATCGATGGCGTCTTTGAGTCCGTCGCGAAAATCAATTGCACGGTAGGGCCTGCCCGACATGTCGGCATGAAGAAAAACAGAATTGATGCACAAGGGAGGAAACCTTGGAAGTAAGATTCGATACTCATCTTGGCTTGCCGCCTGATCTTGGCTTTTTCCTGGGGCCGCGGGTGCGGCTGCAGCGTTGTCCGGTTGCATCTTTTCAAAGTCGTTGTTAGCATATGAACCAGAAGGAGAAGGGTTTCCTCGGCCTGAGGCCGATTGTTGTTTTGCAGCGGAGAGCATGAAAACGCGTCCGTTCGAAACGGCGTCTTCTTCTTTCTCCCGCCACTCTGCTACACGGAACGTGCTCTAAGTCGTACATAGAGAGGTTACTGAGTTATTAAAACTGGCTTATTCATGTTCATTGTTCAAATATTTACTACACTCTTTTCTCCGGATACTACTACGACTACTACCATTAATAATATTATTAAACGTACCTCGATACTTCGCATTCAACCGATTGACGCTGAATGCGCGTGTGTTTCTTTTGACATATTAATGTTTGTTGCCCCGTTACACAATTTCGATTTAAATCATACCTGTTTTACTATGAGGATTTAAAGGGGTCATGAAACGCTTTTCCAACTTTTCCTGTTTAGCGTTCCTCCACAACTCAAAAATCGCTCATTCCACCAAACAGTTCAAGATGACGAAAAGAGGGGAGGCCCCTCTTGCTCGGACTCTGGTTTGTGTACCCAGGCAGAGCCATTGTCCCCCTAGAACAGTGGTTCTCAAATGGGGGTCCGCGGACCCTTTGGGCTCCGCGAAGGCATTCGAGGGGTCCGCGAAGCCCTGTCTCATCAGTCAAGCCCAGCAATAAAAGTTGTATTTTCTTCTGATTGAGAAAAAACGTTCCAATTTTCGGGTGAGTTTTCTCATGTGTATATCAATGAGAGAAATCTACTTCACAGAGCCCTTAGTTACATACATGTTTAAATCATTATCATAATTAACCTATACATTTTCCATCCCCTCACAACAAACAGCGTCCTCCATCATCTCCGCCGATCAACAAGGGGTCCGCGAAACATCAATGCTTGAGAACCACTGCCCTAGAAGATTAGCCCGTCGCTCAAAATTCAGATAAAAGTTGCTTTCCCCAGCCCGTTCACCCCGAAGCTGACAGTGCTCTTTGGGCCAGCCACACTTGTCACGTGATCACGTTCCTTCGCGCATACCCACGTGCAGAGAATGAGGTCAGGTGATGAAAGTAAGGAGGCTGATTGGTCCGGCAAGCTCGTAGCTTCCACCGCAATGTCAGCTTAGGGGTGAAGAGATTAAGTGAGGTCCGGTTTCGTGTGACGTGCGTTTGAACCCGATGACGCCCTTTTGGGACCGCTAATGTATCACAGTGAAAAGGCAGAGAGCTTACGAAGGAGAGGAGGTACGAAATAGTCCGCTGTGTTTTCAAATTTTCGCACTGAAAGTCAGGCTTTTGACTTTCTACCTTTTTCCTTTTGGCCCACTGAACGATGTGCTATAAGTAAAATCCCAATCTAAACTGATTTATTCCAACCCGAAATCCGTTTCATGGGCCCTTTAAATCAAGTTTTTCTTAAAAAATAATTCCGAAAATAATTTATATTCACAGTTTGTCTATCATTTGACGCTTTTTTATGCGCCTCTGCTTTCTACCGGAAAAAACAACAACAACAACTACATCTGTGGTATCACCGATCATACTTTCACCATGGAATCATAACAAATGATTGGGCTGGACGATTGACAGATTAACCTTCCGATTAATCCATTAAGATTTTAATTGCGGTCAATCTTTTTAACTAGTAAATCGTTTTTTTATTCGGTACCCTAAAAAGTTTAAACTACAAAGCTTTTTTTTTCCTTTTTTTTCTATTACTGCCACTACCACGATGTCAAAAAAAAAAAATAAATCGCTCCTGCCAGAGAATTAAAAAAAAGCATTGTTTTGGAATAAGAGCAGCAGCCAGTGAGTATCTTTAAACCGCCTGTTAACTGCACACCGAACTACATATCCTCAGTACGAAATATCCATTGCCACGTGTATCAGATAGTAAACGAATATGGCGAAGGTAATTGAACAGTTTCGTTTTTTTAGGCATATCATACCTGAAAATCAGCGTGACCGATTAATCGGTGGCGATTAATCGAGTTAAATTTTTAATCGACGCCCAGGCCTAACAAATAATGATTGATGATGAAATTGGTGGCGATTAATCGAGTTAAATTTTTAATCGACGCCCAGGCCTAACAATTAATGATTGATGATGAAATTGATTGGAGCGCAAAGTAGAGCAACATTATTTCGGTTGCAAATAAACAGGGCGACGTTCATGCGATGTTTCCTCCCACGCAGGGGCGGATCCAGAACTCCGTTTTGGGGGGGGGGGGGGGGGGGGAGCCTTGTAGGGATACTATTCTCCCTTTTTTTTTTTCTTTGTGCACCGGGGGGTCCTACCATGTCAAATTGCCCTCCGAGAAGGGAGGAGGAGAGGGGGTCGACCTCGTTCGGGGGGGGGGGCGCCCCCGTCCCCCCCCCCCCCCCCCCTGGATCCGCCACTGCTCCCACGTTGGAATTTGGTGAGAATGAGTAGCCGAAAACCCCAGTAGAAAGCCTACCACTCAGGGACCCCGGAACCGGGGGGGCAACGGGGGCTTGAGCACCCGCTAACATTTTCCAGGGGGTGCTGGGCAGTATGCTGAGCCCCCGTGCGTTTGGCTCAAGGCCTACTGAACAATGCCTGCACCCCTGCCCCTCCGTGTTCCCGTTGTTGCTTATCTTCACCTGGCTCTGTTTTTGTTATGGTTAGTTATTCACCAAATCAAGGCCAAACCGTCGCCCACGAAATTCCAGAAAAAAATTACGAAGTAAAGCGAAGTGTCAGTAAACCGCGGACGACGCGGCACCTATAAAAAAATAAAAAAATAATTTTCCCCTTGTCGGTCATTTTCCTGGGGCCTTCTCATACGGCTCTCGCAGGTTGGCACGCGAGGGAACGCGCAGCGCACTGTTTTTGTCCACCCAGCCAGCCGGCTTCGTTTTGCTTATATTTTGAGCAGTGCCGTTTCCAAAAGAACTCAAAAAGTTCTTCTATCTTTTTTCTTTTTTTTTTGCGGCTGAGTTTTTTTTTTTTTTTTTTTTTTTGTAGTTGTTGTTTTGGCGGTCTGAGTAACCCCGAGGGTCGTCCGTGGGGAGAGCCGAAGCGCGAGGCGGGGGGATGGCCTGCGCTAGAGTGCCTCAATGTTGCTTGCCGGCTGCGGCAGCCAGCAACATTGAGGCACTCTAGTCTGCGCGAGACGAAAGAATTTCTTGAACGAGGCACTGCCTACGAATGTAGCAAGCTGAGGGAATGAAGTATCCCGACTCCCAAGGAAAGAGGAGACCTTAGCAGGCGACACAGTTTGTCAAGGGAGAGGTCGCACTGCGCTCTGTGTTGAAGCACCGCTGTCACGGTGGTCGTCAAAGACAAAAAAAATCACGGCATTCTCGCCTGTATTTCTGTGTCTGGTTTTCGAAACACCATTTGGTTCTTGGCGAGCCAGCCTGCTATGTTCAGGCGGGCACCCTATTATACACCCGGACGGTCTTCCATTCTGGGGCCGTAACTAGTTTCTAGTAACCCGTTACCGGGAACTAGTTACTTTTTTCAGTAACTTGTAACTGTAACTTGTTACTCCTTAGTGAAAATAACTTGCAACTGTAACAGGGTCATTATTTTTCGAAAGTAACTGTAAAGAGTAACGTCGTTACAGTTACTTCTCAGATTTATGTGCAAAAATATTGCAAACACGGGAAGGGCACAGCAAAAACTGCTGCAGAAACCGTCTGGAGCTGGAGAGAAAAATAAAAAATAAACTATATTTTGGAGTGACCCGCTTCGCCAAGCTGGTTTCGCAAACTTGTGTACGTACCTGGCACCGCAGACCTAACAAAGCGCGGCATCTCTA
Organism: Ixodes persulcatus; assembly: GCA_013358835.2. Lineage (NCBI taxonomy): Eukaryota > Metazoa > Arthropoda > Arachnida > Ixodida > Ixodidae > Ixodes > Ixodes persulcatus. Next base: position 189,422 of record JABSTQ010008821.1, read on the forward strand.
AAGTGTTTTTCTTTTTTTCGTCCGGCGGTGGAAGCAAATGCTTTTTGCGGAGGACAGTTCTTGGTGATTGTCGCCCCAAACGCCCGCAGGCTTACGGGACAACCGATTTTCTGAACCTCGTCTTTTCCCGCAAAGGCATACGGTTCCTTTCCCTCTAATTTGAATCGTCCAACTCCCAGATGCACTCTTGCGGGGTCTCGACTTTAGGCCCATTTGCTCTCCCCTCCCCTTTTTGCAGCGTGAGCTACACTGGCCGAGGTTGAGCAGTTTCGCGTGGCTTTCAAAGAGCCGTGCTGCGCAAGCGCGAGGAGCAGTGACGTCACACGGCGCACAGCCGGCGCGCCGGAGCCACCGCCGCCGCGCGCGCCTCGCCGGCCTGCGCATGCGCGAGGAGCAGTGACGTCACACGGCGCACTGCCGGCGCGCCGGACCCGCCGCCGCCGCGTGCTCCGCTGCCACCGCGCGCGCCTCGCCGGTCTGCGCATTCCAGAGGAGTGACGTCATAGCCGCGGCAGACGCACTGGCGCCGCCACGTGCCCACCTCTGCGCCTCCGTTGCGCAGTAGCCAACTCTGACGCTGCACCGGATCCGCTTGATAGCGCCTCTCATTTTGTGCGCATAAGCTCACGCTACGTATATCCTGCTTTGCAACCCAATTACCGGCCTTGCCTCCCGTCGCCCACTTGTCCTTTCTCGGGTCCCGTCACTTGAGAAAGAGTATTCGCTCGAACCGTCTGTGTCGTTCTGCTAGTTGGTGTGTTTTCTTGTAATTGAAAGGCCGCCCTTGACCGGGACCAGAGGCACTTGTCATCCCTTGATTTGTGGATATTCACGTCGTGGGCTTTCCGGGTGGGGGTGGTGATGGAGGAGCGTGTCCGATTTGGTTAGGAAGTGGCGGAGAAAAGACTGCAAAAGCCGTCTAAACTTCTACACGCATGTGGCCGTTTGTACCTCGATCAGTGCTTCTTTTGCGCCGCTTCCCTGTTCAGCGGGTTTGACGAAGGAATGTTGCCGCTACATTGCTCTTTAAGTGTTCAGGAGAAGCTTCGTGTTTCATGAAAGATTGGGCGCACGCTGTAGAAAACGATTCGATTGACGAGTGGATTGGAGTGGCACATCTACAAAGCTGATTGCAAGGTATGATTTACATTATTATTGACTTGACATATGTACGGTGTTTATTGCTTCCGTCCAGTTTCGCCTCACAGAAGAAATCCGAAATTAGAATTGAGCGATTGTGTAAACTCGCACCATGATTGGATATACCCGAGGAATCCCGGAGAAAAGCTCACCGGAGAAAAGCTCACCGGAGAAAAGCTCACCGGAGATAAGCTCACCGGAGAAAAGCTCACCGGAGAAAAGCTCACCGCAAAACCGGCGGATGCAGAAAAAAGCTCACCGATTTTTTTTCTTCTTTTTATATAGAGGCTGTTGGATGACGCGTAACATATGCAATTTATTATCATTAAAAATCGACGGGTTTGTAAAAAAAAATGACCCTTTTTGTAATACTTATAAGGCTTATTAGGTATATTACTCCCAAATCAATAATTGCGGGTGAGTGTTTTCTGTAGCTTACTCTCTAAGCAACGAAAGCCTAACTGAGAACTTTATGAATCGGGAAGCGTTTGCTTGGAAGTAGGAAATGGAGATTAGGCTTTAGCGTTTTGGAGGTCACCTTGTGTGTTGACCTTGGGTTGTTGTAGTACGGGTGGTCGGCTCCCTTTCCGAAAGTGCTGGAGCCGGGGAGTAGCTCAGGCTGTCTGGGACGAACTCGTTGATCGTCTTGTTTATGCGTTTGAGTTCTTTTTTTCCCTTTCTCTTTTCCATTTGTTTGAAAATCTATTTATTGGTGCGCTCATATCAATAAATTTCAGCTGCGTTTGAGATTTTGTTGTGTTCGTCCTCTTTTTTTATCGTTCCCCATCTCAGGGTCTACAAGATGTCGAACAAAAGGAGTTCCCCGTCGTCGAGAGAGATCGCAGAGTGGGAGAGGGGGAAATCGGAAGGGTGGCGAGAAGGATTTTCCTCTTCGTTGGAAAAACTTTTCGTAGGTCTCTCGGGCGAGGCGAGAGGGGAGAAAGCAAAGGCGCGGAAAGAAATAGAAAGAACGATGCGTGGGAAATGGCGGGAAAGGCCTTCTATTAGAAGGAAGGCGCCGTTTGCGCAGAAGAAAACAGCGATGTTTGTGGTGGATCTCGGGGCAGAGATTGGAGCAGCCTGTTGCCATGCGTCGCAGCAAGATGAAAAATAGGTCGCTTGAAACTGAAACTAAACAGAACAAGTCATTTAAGTAGCAAAGAAAAAAAATCAAAAATAGGCATTTATAGGCGGGAAACGGGAAATTCGGCTCAAACACCGAGATAGGCATTTATAGGCACTATAAAGCCACTCTAGGCATTTGCCTACGAATCCGGCCTTTACAAATAGGCATTTGCCTACAAATCCGGCCTTTACAAATTACACTTTGCACCGAGAGGAAATACAACTTACAAAACTGGAGTGCGGTTCTTTCCTGTGACTCAGCTGACGAGGCATATGATCTCTTTCTTGAACGTTTACAAATATCCGGTGCTTTCCCTACAAGAAGTGTCCAGTGCATACGAAATCACGTAAGCCATGGGTTACTTCGGAGATAATTAGAATGATGAATCGGAAGAATGCGCTCTATAATAAATTCCTGCTCGCTAGAGATTTGGGCGTCCTCCGCGAATTTAAAATTCAAAGGGACATGGTAACAAGCGCTCTTTGTAGATCAAAGCGTGCATACCATTACCGTATGTTTCAGGGTGAAGCCTAGAACCATCGGATGACAAGTGGAAAAAAAATGAACATGTTGGTTAAACCTCACTCTCGTAGTGACTCAATAAAAACGATCCCTGTAAACGGGGAGTGCATAACTGGCGCAGCGTTGGCTGACAGATTCAATAATCATTTCGTGGACTTAATAGCGTTCACTCTGTCAACGCTCGTGACCTAGTCGATAAAATTTCGGAGAGTGTTTTTCTTCTGCCCACTGACGACAGTGAATTAATATAAGTATTTAACAATTTTAGAAGTAACGAGGTGCATGTCATACAGAACGGGCCTGTAAAGCGTGTAATTCATTCTATCGTCCCTTGTTTGACCCTTATCCAGTCTTGTACACGTTAGTAAAAAAAAGTAATCGATTACAATTACTATTACTCTTGGCTAAAAAGTATTCAATTAGATTACTTGATTACTCGACGGCAAAAGTAATTGGACATTACTTAAAGAAGTAACCGTTACTTTTCTGATTACTTTATTGTGTGAAGACACTTCTTAGCGCTCATAACAATGAACTGCTTCCAACCTATATTTCACATTTGCACAAGTATTGAAGAAGAAAAACTGGTTCCCTCTTCGTGGTCGTTGCACCTTTACAATGCGGAGACAAGCATAGAATTGGTTTAAAGAAGTTTAATGATTTGGGCGTTCGCCAGTGTGTGTGTGTGTGTGTGGGGGGGGGGGGGGGGGGGGGGGGGTGAAGCGGAGGGGGTTCTAGATCTTGTTAAGCTTGAGCAAGGGTTGTCGCTCAAAGTTTGCGTCGCTCATTTTATTATTCACTTGTGGATGAGCTCGCATGTTATACAAAAGAGCAGCAGCTCCAGCATTTGAAACGGATCATGTGTAGTATCCATTAGCGGAAGAGATCACCCCGACCACTTCTCAACTCAAAACATTGCTTGTCACAAATACCACGTAGGGGAAATGGGGAAATATTTCAACTGGCTTTGTTATATTTTGCATCCGCTTTAGGCATTCTTCGGTTCTGGTTCTCCTACGGGCTGCGAGTAGGTACCCTAAGCAGGATTTTTTTTTTTTATTTCTGTGTGTGTGTGCGTGAGGGGGCTAGTTTGAACGAAGGACTTACAAAGCTACATTCTGCTCCCTCAAACTTCGCCCTGCATGGCCTCTGTCACGCACTGTGGCTTCCCTGGGGCTTCCCACTCCCAGTCCCAGCTCGAAAAAAAAAAAAGGACATTCCACAGAAACTGTACATAGAAAGGGATTGACCTCGTTTCCTACAGCTCCGCAAAAATCTTTCTTTTTTTCCGTTTAAAAAAAAGCAAATTTTATTTTTGTCATTTAAAAAAAAAGGCGTGTGCCCGAGGGGGGGGGGGGGGGGGGATAGTAACGGTTACAAGCAATTTTATTACTTCAAAAAGTAATCAGATTACTCTTGTGATTACTGCTTAATAAAAGTAATCAACTGATTACAAAATTACTCCAAAAAGTAATCGATTACAAGTAATTTGATTACTTGTATAATAATAATATCTTTATTGCACGAAGAGATATACAACATTACAAAACAGGTCCGCAAAAGCACGTTTGTGCTTGTAGGCGTGACCTGGCAACCAGCAGAGAAACTACTAACTCAAAATAACGCAAAGCAAAAAATAAACAGAAAAACGCCGTACCCTTAACCCGTACAACAATTTAAAAATCGTAGGCACAACACCAATTTCTAAGCTCTTTTTTTACCACTTTCAACGACTGTAGATAGAAAAGCTCATTAGGCAAAAAATTAAAGTAATGAGGAACGTAAAAAGACCGCACCCGTTTTCCGTAATTTGTGTATACCCTAGGGAGGGCGAACCGCTCTGTTTTTCTCAAAACCTTTTGTTTTTTTACAGGTTTCTTAAATGTACCATTATACTAATTCTTAACTTGTATTTCATAGATATATAATCTTTCAGTTGACAAAAGTTGTAGCGAACGCATTTTTGATTCTGTTCTTAACTCCTCCAATTTGGTTCCATATGCTAAATTTCTACAAATGTTATGCAACATATTATCTAATTTACTTTTTCTAGAGTTTGAACAAGAGCCATAAAGCGTGACCCCATACCGAAGCACCGACTCTCCCAGTGCTTGAAAAACCCTCTTTCTCAAAGTCAGGTTGGTTGCACCTCGCAAACGATATAAAAATGCAGATACTGCGCGAAGTCGCTTCGCAAGATACTCTATATGACTATTCCAAGAAAGATGTTCATCAAAGTGAACACCCAGATATTTTATCGAAGATACATATTCAAGTGGCATACAATTACACCTCTCGCAGTTAGATTGATGTAGAACCAGCGGAATATTAAGCGTTATTGTTTTATGAGGATTACGGAAACACATTAGTTTGGTTTTATCTATGTTAACACAGATACGATTGTTTTTGAACCATGCCATTAGCTCGTAAATATCGGCTTGAAGAGACGACAGTGCTTCCAACTCATTGTTTCCTGCGAATACAAGAGCGGTATCATCGGCGTATTGGAAAACGCGTGAAAATAAGTTCAGTTTACCTATTTCATTCACATAGATGTTAAAAAGAAAAGGACCCAAAATAGATCCTTGGGGGACACCAGAAGGAATTATCAGTAAATTACTTTTAAAATCACTCATTTTTACTAATTGACTCCGTTTTGAAAGGTAGCTGGCTATAGAAATTTTATATATGGGGCCTCTAAAACCCAGGTGCTCTAATTTGTATATGAGTAACCTGTGATCAATTGAATCGAACGCTTTTTTCAAATTAAAGTAACGACGAAATTATTTTTATCACTATTATCATGAATGTGGTCGGACAAATCTTCCAGCAATGTAATTGTTCCTCTATTTTGTCGAAACCCGTACTGTGAATGACATAGTAAAGAATGCTTATCACAAAAGGAGGTCATGAACCAAAATACAAACTTTTCCATAATTAGCGACAGTACGGGCAAAATAGAAATGGGTCTGTAGTTTAGCAACTCTTTTCTACTTCTTTTCTTGAAAACAGGCCTAACAGGCGCTGCGCTCTGAATGGGAGCAGACGCATGCTCACGCGCTCGCTTGCTATCATGGGCCAGCCGCTGAAAGATGTTTCCGTGGGTGTGTCTGATAAGGAGCCACACAAAGATTTGTGTGGCTCGTGCTCCAACCGCTTCTACGCAAAACAGCAATACCTAAAATGCTCGGCCGGCTGTAACCGCCGTTTTCATTGTAAATGCATCGACGTGCGTGCCGAAGACTACAATGTACTTATGGAGACTGGTTTCAGCACCTACAAGTGTACATCCTGCATTCGACGGTTATCAAAGCCTAATGAATCCGGAGACGAGGAGGACTCGGCAAGCGTTGAAAAGACACCGGCAGTTCCGTCGATTGTGAACGGTGAGTCGCTCTCTTCGGGGGCGGTCCACATGTTCACAACTATTCTGAACAAGCTGGATTTGCTCGTGACTGAAGTGAAGTGCCTGAAGGCAGAAAACAACAGCCTTCGGTCTGAGCTGTCACAAATCCGAAAATGCCTCCCGAGCTCGAGACCGATGCAGGCTGGGCCACGAATGCCTTACGCTGCTGTCCTGTCGGCGAACGCGAGTGCTGCTCCACCTACCACGAATGCGTCTGGGACCCTCGATCGTCAGTCTTCGTCAGCTTGGACTGCCCCTGACATCGGCAATCACAAGACGGATTTGAACTACAATACCGCTACATCGGCTGCGTGTGCTTCGACGGTCGCGGGCCGTGCGGGCCAACCTGGTCTGCGGGTCAACCTGGTCTGCGGGTCAACTCCCCAATGAACGTTACCGAGGACGGTTTTGTGCCGTGGAGGTCTCGACGCCAAGCAAAGGCCTCCAGTGGAACGTCCAAGAACTGCAAGGTAAAATCTGTACCGCGCAAGGCGCTGTCGAAGGTCCTGTTTGTGTCTAGGCTAGATCCGGACACATCGGTTACAGAGGTGCTCGATATTATCAAGCCTGTTCTGAAGGCAAAGATTGCCTCTTGTGCTAAACTTAGGACTAAATACACCTCGTATGCTTCTTTTCATATATCTGTGGAAGACGAGACGTTCGAGGCCTTAAATAACCCGGAAGTCTGGCCGGAAGGGTGCCTGTTTCATCAGTTTTTCGGGAAACTGGACGCGTCGCGCGTGTCTGAGTCAATAGACCAAAATGGCAGCGTCAAAGAACACAATTAAGGTATACTATCAAAACGACCGCGGATTACGAACGAAGGCAGATGAATTTTCGTCGAACCTAGCGCTTTCCTCTTTTGACATAATCTGTCTTACTGAAACTTGGTTATGTGCCGAAATACATGATTCACAATATTTTACGAATGACTACACTGTGTTTCGCCGCGATCGTGATTATAGCGCCACTGGTCAACGTTTCGGCGGTGGGGTGTTAATTGCAGTCTCGAGCAAGTTAAAATCGTGCCGTAGACAGGACCTTGAGACTTGTGATGAGTGTGTATGGCTCGAAATTTTATTGCGTGATCGTAGTAAATACCTCATCGGAAACTATTACTTCCCACCTAAATTTAAATGCTCAACTTTTATTTCACACTTCGACACTTTAACAAGTCTAATCAATTTTAGCGAATACAAAGTGCAAATTTTTGGAGATTTTAACCTTAAAGGCGTAGACTGGGCCCTTGGCAGACTTGATTGTTGTGATTACCTGACAGAGAGCAAAGCTTCTTGGTTTTTGCCACTTGTCAACTTTTATGGTCTTTCACAGCACAATAATCTAACGAATGCTTCTGGCAATACACTTGACTTGCTTTTATCAAACTTCCCTGTCGGCGCGATAGCGTCTTCGTCACACCCCTTGGTGAGGGTCGATGCTTATCATCCGCCCTTTGAAGCCGAATTTTACTTGCCATGTTTATCGCGAGAACTAACGAAATTCATTTACTGTTACGAAAAGGGAGATTACTTCAGCATTTACAGGCATGTAGAATCACACGCGTGGTCTGAGCTATATGATTCGAATGACTCAGATTTTGCAGCACAAAAATTGACGTCGGTAATGAAGGAAGCTATCGAAAAGTATGTGCCTAAAAGGCTCGTTAAACCGAGGAAATTTCCGAGCTGGTTTTCGAGGGAATTGAAGACGGCTCTGCGTAAAAAGACTCGTTTTCATGGTCTATACAAGAGAACGTGTAAACAAGTATGGTACCAAACGTTTTCCAACTTTCGTTCCTTAGCTAAAATATTGCTTGCACGTGAAAAATATCTCCACGAAAGACATGTTGAAAATAGTCTATATTCTGATCCCAAATCTTTCTGGAAACACGTAAACACCAAACCGCATTCGTTTTCACAACATTCATCTCTGCGCTCTTCTAGTAACGGTGATACTCATTATGTTACATCGCCAAAAGACATCGCTGATGAGTTTGCCTCGTTTTTTAGCAGCTGCTACTTACCGCCCATACATTCGGTGAAGTCAGATCTAATCAATGATCCCAGTGATGGGGACTCGCTCTCCCTGTTCAGTGTTGCTACACGGGACGTTGTAAAGGCGATAAAAAAGCTCAAGCCGAAATCGTCTGTGGGCACTGATGACATTCCACCATTTAATATTAAAGGATGCTGTGGGCTTCTAGCGCCAATTTTAGCCCATATTTTTAATGTATCTTTGCGTACCAGTATGTTTCCAGCAATATGGAAGGAAGCCATAGTTGTGCCCATTCATAAAGCTGGTGATGCTAGTAGTGTATCAAATTACCGTCCCGTGTCACTACTGTGTGGTTTTGCTAAAGTATTTGAAACCATTATGCAAGAATGTCTTTTCTCTCATTTATCTAAGTATCTGACGCTGCAACAACATGGTTTTATTAAAGGACGCTCTGTCGAAACAAACCTTTGTACTTTTCTACACTACGCAGCCCCGGTCGTTTCAAACCGAGGGCAGGTTGACTCGGTATATTTCGATCTTACAAAGGCTTTCGACAAGGTTGACCATGCTTAACTTGTACATAAATTGAAACAATATGGTTTCGCCCCTAAACTTTGTGAATGGGTTTATAGTTACTTGTCATCGAGGAAAAATTTTGTTCTAGTTGATACTGTTTTATCTAATCCGTTTTTCCCAACTTCAGGCGTACCCCAGGGGTCAGTGTTGGGGCCACTGTTGTTCCTGGTATTTATAAATGATATTTTAAATTGTGTAAAGTTTGCTAAAGTGCTTTTATTTGCCGATGACATTAAGTTATTCTCAAGTATTTGTTCTGAAAAAGATTGTGATGCGTTACAGTCTGATGTTTTGAGTATTTTGCAATGGTGTTCATCCAACCGTTTGCCTTTGAATATAAACAAAACTAAAGTCATCTCGCTAACTAGACGTAAAAATCCCTTACATTTTAAGTACACGTTGGGAAACTGTATTATTACTCGAACTGATATGATCAGGGACCTCGGGGTGTTAGTCGATTGCAAACTTACGTTTAGTTCTCATGTAACTACTATTTGTGGTACCGGGTTCAAAATGCTTGGTATGATCTCCCGTTTGACTCGGCACTTCCAAGCACCTGAGGCCATATTACGTTTATTTTGTGCTCTGGTCAGGCCCAGGCTCGAATTCGCTTCTGTCGTGTGGAACCATTTAACGGAGACTGAATGTAGACGTATTGAAGCGGTGCAAAGGCGTTTGGTTCGCATAGTCTATGATCGATACTTCCACAGGAGACTTTACTTCGACCACCATTCTCTGCTTAAGATTTTGAATCTCAGCACTTTGGATGACCGAAGGCATTGCCGAGATGCGGCTTTTCTACAAAAGCTTATCCAGGGTGTAATTGACGTACCTTACCTCTTGGGCAGCATAAAGTTACGTGTGCCAACGAAATTCACGCGACAGTGCGACATGTTCTACCCCGACATGCGATTAAAGGAGTCACCAATCTACCGTATTCAGACATCATGCAACCTCCTTGTCCAGCACGATTTTTTTTTCATGCCTTATTTTACCTTTAACACCTGATGTGTATTTTATGTACTTTGTTACGACTGTTTTATTATGCTGACTGTTCTAATATTGCCGCGCGCGCAGCTTGCCAAGTAGGCAGCGCGCGCGTGACCGAACGGTTATCGCGCTTGTCTCCCACGCGAAAAGCCAGGGTTCGATTCCTGGCCGCGGCTACACATTTTTGTTGACACTGTAATCTGACGTTCTGGTAGATTCGAGAACCGTCTTGCTGATTCGAGGTTAGAATGTTCTAGGCACCGAACCTTCTACGCCGAATGCTCCAGAAGCCCACGCGTGTACAAAAGCGGCTCCGCGTGGCAAGCTGGAGTCAGTTTCGCCTCAGCGTTCGATCCCGCTGCTTCGCCGCCTTCGATGCCCGCGACGCTCTGCTGTTATCTTTCTTCTTTCTCTTTTATTTTTGGCCACAAGTTCGCCCCATTAAACGTTCAGTTCACTCAGTCACTCGCCGCTTCATCACTTGTCATTCGTGATATTTTGGTGGAGGTGCGGGGTATCGCGTTCCCCTGCCGCGTACCCCTCCGAGGGCCCGCAGTGCAAGTCCGACGCCAAGCCCCCAAGAACCGAACGAAGACCAGACCGGGATCCGATCAAGCCGCCGGAACCATGGCCTACCCCCGGAATTAGGACCCTTACCACCAAAGACCAGGCAAACAAGGAGGACGACGATGGCCAACCAGTCGGAGACCCCGGCCGCTTCTGCCGTCGTATACCTGCCCGTCGCACCCCGGACTCCGACGCCATTCCACGGGGAGATGCACGAGGACGTTGAGGATTGGCTACAACATTACGAACGAGTGGCCCGCCATAACCAATGGACACCGGAGCAGTGCCTTCAGAACGTCTACTTCGCTCTAGAAGGCACGGCACGCACCTGGTTTGAGAACCACGAAGCGTCGATTTCGTCGTGGGAAGAATGCCAGGCCGAGCTGCGACGCACCTTTGCCAACCAGCAGCGACGACAGCGTGCCGAAAATCTTCTCCAAGCAAGACACCAAGGGCCAAATGAGAGCGTCACAAGCTTTGTTGAAGACGTTCTCCGCCTCATGAACCGCGCCGACCCAAACGCTTCCGAAGAAAAAAAGTTGCGGGTCCTAATGCGGGGCGTGAAAGAAAACATCTTCGGAGGCCTCGTGCGGAGCCCGCCTACCACCGTCGAAGGTTTCATCACTGAGGCCACCAACATCGAACGTGCCCTTCACGCACGGGCCTCACACTAACAGAGACCTCCCGGCTTCGCTGCCCTCTCGCCGTCCAGCTGCAGCATCCCGGACATCCGTGACATCATCCGGGACGTCGTTCGGGAGGAAATCAAGAAGTTCCTGCCTGCTGCCCCCCAGCCTGCCTCGCTGTCAATAGCCGAAGTTGTCCGCGAGGAAGTTCAGCGGGCATTCCATCCTGAGGCTCCTGCCAGCGCAGCAGTACCCGAGGAGCCTTCTCTGACCTATGCCGCCATAGCTCGGAGACCGGCGCCAGCTGCCCAGCAGTATTCGACGCCACCTCGACGTGTCCTACCAGAGCCACAGACTTTCCGACGTCGGGAAGGGCAACCCGAGTTCGTCCGCACTGAACACCCGACGCCGAGGAAGACCGACGTCTGGCGAACGGCCGATCGACGCCCGCTCTGCTACCACTGCGGGGAAGCCGACCACATCTACCGCAGCTGCCCCTACCGTCGACTTGGGCTGCGTGGTTTCCACCCGAACGACCCACGCCCGAGGTACGGCGAACGCCCTCGCGATATCGAGGAGTACCTCCGACGCTCGCCCTCTTCAGTGCCGTCTCTCCGCCGTGAATCTCGCTCGCCGTCACCACGACGTTCAGCGTCTCCAGCGCCACGACCCCGCCGAGAGAGCCTGTCTCCCCTGCGTCGCCGGGAAAACTAGGCGCGGCAACGCCTGGAGGTGGCGTTGCCGAAGACGACCGAAGTAAAGAGCCTCCAAGAACGACGGAGCGCTCCCACTCTCCCGACGCTGCGCATCGCAACGACGCTCCTGCTTCGGTGTCCAACAACCTCAACGTTATCATCGACGGCCACGACGCGACGGCACTCGTCGACACCGGAGCAGACTACTCCGTTCTGAGTGGGAGGCTCTCCCGCCGCCTTCGTAAAGTCATGACGCCGTGGGATGGACCTCAAATACGAACCGCCGGAGGACACCTCATTACACCAGTCGGGAGATGCACTGCTCGCGTCGAGATCCACGGTGAGACGTGCCCTCTGAAGTTCGTCGTTCTACAAGACGTGTTCCAGAGACGTCATTCTCGGCATGGACTTTCTGTGTGAATACGGCGCCGTCATCGACCTTGGTGAGAACAGATTGACGCTGCGCAAGCCTGTTCCGCCTTCTGAGAAACCCCAAACAGCGTCAGCCGCCGTCCGAGTCGCTGCCACCCACGTGAACCTGCCGCCACGATCAAGTGTTGTCGTGCCCGTCGTGACCGATGCAGCTACCTGCGGCGAAGTTGTTCTTGAAGGCAACCTTCAATTGCTCCTGGGAAGAGGAATAGGCGTCGCAAGAGGAGTGACTAAACTTCAGGATGGGCGCACCGTGGTCCTCGTGACAAACTTCCGACAAGAAACGCAACACCTCACACAAGGTGCCGCTGTGGGCCACGTCGAGCAACTTTGGAACTCCGCCGAAATCGCCGCGATTGATGAAGAATCATCGCCATCTCAGCAAGACATTACGCCGCCAGCGCAGCTTGACATTGACCCCAAGCTTCCAGGCCCGAAACGACGGCAGCTGAGTGACCTCCTCGCAGAATACAGCAACTGCTTCGCGACGTCGTCGAAGGTGCGCCAAACCACCGTTGCGAAGCATCGTATCGTCACCGACGACGACGCGCTCCCTGTGCACCGATCACCGTACCGAGTCTCCATAAAAGAACGGGAGGTCATCCAACAACAAGTGGAAGAAATGCTGAACTACGACATAATCCAGCCTTCAAGCAGTCCGTGGGCCAGATCTCCAGTCGTGCTGGTTAGGAAGAAGGACGGAACGCTTAGGTTCTGCGTGGACTACCGGCAGCTGAACGCGGTAACGAAGAAAGACGTCTATCCACTCCCCCGAATCGATGACACGCTAGACCGCCTTCGCCATTCTCGATACTTTTCATCGATGGACCTGAAGAGCGGCTACTGGCAGATTGAAGTCGACGAACGGGACCGGGAGAAGACAGCTTTCGTTACGCCAGATGGCCTGTACGAGTTCAAGGTCATGCCTTTCGGCTTATGCACGGCGCCGGCCACGTTCCAGCGAGTCATGGACACAGTACTGGCAGGGCTGAAGTGGCAGAGCTGTCTCGTCTACCTTGACGACGTCGTAGTGTTTTCAAGTGACTTCGACGAGCACTTGCGACGACTCCGAGCTGTTCTTCAAGCCATTCAGACCGCCGGACTCACACTCAAGCCGTCAAAGTGCCGGTTCGCCTATGACGAACTGAAGTTTCTTGGCCACGTGGTTAGTAACAAAGGCGTCCGCCCAGACCCCGAGAAGACTCGCGCCGTCGCGGCATTTCCAGCGCCGACAGACAAGAAGGCCGTGCGAAGATTCCTTGGACTTTGCGCCTACTATCGACGCTTCGTTCGGGATTTCGCTAAAATTTCCGCACCGCTCACAAACCTCACGAAGGACGCCGAGAAGTTCGAATAGGGCGAGGAGCAGCAGCAGGCATTCGACGAGTTGAAACGGCGACTCCAGACTCCTCCTGTGCTTGGTCATTTCGATCAGGATGCGGAAACCGAGATTCACACGGACGCAAGTAACGCGGGACTCGGCGCAGTACTGGTCCAAGTGCAAGAAGGCATCGAGAGAGTCATCGCCTACGCAAGTCGGACACTGTCCAAGGCGGAGAAAAATTACTCCACGACTGAGAAAGAATGTCTTGCGGTCGTCTGGGCAATCACGAAGTTTCGTCCGTACTTGTACGGGAGCCCGTTCCGCGTGATGACGGACCACCACTCGCTTTGCTGGCTTGCGAACCTCAAGGACCCGTCAGGACGCCTCGCTCGATGGAGTCTCCGACTACAAGAGTTCAACATGACTGTGGTCTACAAGTCAGGCCGCAAGCACAGCGACGCCGACTGCCTGTCCAGAGCCCCCGTCGAAACCCCTTCCGGCTGCAGCGACAATGACGACGAGTGCTTCCTAGGAGCAGTCAACACCGACGACATGGCACGACGTCAACGGGACGATCCTGAGCTGCGCGCATTGATCGAGTACCTGGAAGGGGGCGGGAGTACCGTGCCCCGTGTTTTCTCACGAACCCTGCCGACTTTCGCCATTCGACAGGGTGTGCTCTACAAAGAGAACTTCGGAAACAACAACTCGCCGTGGCTGCTGGTAATCCCGGCCGACCTTCGAGAGGAGATTTTTCAAGCATGTCATGACGACCCGACGTCCGGACACCTTGGTTACAGCCGGACACTGGCCCGTATTCGTGAAAAGTATTACTGGCCCAAGCTCCCCAAAACCGTCCACATCTATACCCGATCCTGCCACGAGTGCCAGCGACGCAAGAAACCGCCAACGAAGCCGGCAGGTCTCCTGCAGCCAATTCCTCCGCCAACTACACCGTTCCAGCAGATCGGAATGGATCTACTTGGTCCTTTTCCGCCGTCGACCCTGGGAAACCGGTGGATAATCGTCGCCACAGATTATCTCACGCGGTACGCAGAAACGAAAGCCCTTCCTTCAGGGACGGCTGTTGAAGTCGCCAAGTTTTTCATCGAATCCATCGTCCTCCGGCACGGCGCTCCCGAAGTTCTGATTACAGATCGCGGATCATCGTTCATGGCACAGCTGACCCAAGAAATTCTTCGGCTCAGTCACACCAGCCATCGTCGTACTACTGCGTACCACCCACAAACCAACGGGCTGACGGAGCGACTCAACAAGACAATCGCCGACATGATTTCTATGTACGTCGACGTAGAGCACAAGACGTGGGACGAGGTGTTGCCCTACGTCACGTTCGCCTACAATACGGCGGTGCAAGAGACCACAGGATTCACACCTTTCCAGCTGGTACATGGTCGAAAGGTAACGACCATGCTGGACGCGATGCTGCCCCATGAGCCAGCTGACAATGAAAGCGACGACGCCCAGGTGGTTGCTCAACGGGCCGAAGAAGTCCGCCAGCTCGCCCGACTCCTGATCCAAGACCAGCAACGCGTCGACGCGGGCCGCTACAACCTTCGTCGTCGGGACGTTCACTTCCAGCCCGGAGACAGGGTGTGGGTGTGGACATTGATCCGCCGCCGTGGTCTCAGCGAAAAACTCTTGAAGCGCTACTTCGGACCCTACAGAGTGCTTCGTCGACTCGGGGATTTTAACTACGAGGTGATGCCCGACGGAACACGGACTTCATCACGCCGCCCTCCACGACCAGAAGTCGTCCACGTCGTGCGCATGAAGCCATACTACGCTCGATAGGACTGTGGACCTTATGTGTTCTAAGTGACTCTTTAGCTTACCGTTCTTTTTGTTTGCTTTGCTTTGTTCTGCATCGGGGCGATGCACTTTTTAAAGGGGGGAGTAATGCCGCGCGCGCAGCTTGCCAAGTAGGCAGCGCGCGCGGGGCCGAACGGTTATCGCGCTTGTTTCCCACGCGAAAAGCCAGGGTTCGATTCCTGGCCGCGGCTACACATTTTTGTTGACACTGTAATCTGACGTTCTGGTAGATTCGAGAACCGTCTTGCTGATTCGAGGTTAGAATGTTCTAGGCACCGAACCTTCTACGCCGAATGCTCCAGAGGCCCACGCGTGTACAAAAGCGGCTCCGCGTGGCAAGCTGGAGTCAGTTTCGCCTCAGCGTTCGATCCCGCTGCTTCGCCGCCTTCGACGCCCGCGACGCTCTGCTGTGATCTTTCTCCTTTCTCTTTTTATTTTTGGGCACAAGTTCGCCCCATTAAACGTTCAGTTCACTCCGTCACTCGCCGCTTCATCACTTGTCATTCGTGACAATATGACTATTGGGGTTTCCATATGTTTGCATGTTTCATAGGAATCTGACTTCTGTGCACCAATGTCAAAACCATTATGGTGTTTTTGGGCACGCAATAAATAAATAAATATCAATATCAATATCAAAATCAAACTATCAAAACCACAGCAATTTTAAGACCATTCGGAATCTTTCCCTCAGAGAAAGATGAATTAACTATTTTTAATAAGAGATGTTTTAGTTTTTCGAAATTGACGACAATGTCCCTTAAACGAATTCTATCATGCCCAGGTGGTTTGGCCACCGACATACTTTGGATAACTACTTTTAAGTCTTCTTCTAACATCTGTAGCAAATAAGCGGAATTTCGACAACTTTCTTCACATGTGGAGAAGACGTTAGAAGAGCCATGTCCCTGGTACTGCAAATCTGTTGCACCTTGAATGAACGAGGCATTAAACCTATTGCACAAGGACTCTACATCGGAGTCTCCAAATGTTTTTAACACCGTTCGATCAATATTTTCTTTACCTTTACCGCCTATTAATTCGTGAACAACATCCCAAGTTTTTTGGGGGTTACTCTGATGAGTTTGCAAACGGGCAACGTAGTGTCTTTTCTTTGCTAATCTTATTTTTGCGGAGACCCTATTACGGAGGCTTCTAAATTCTTCTTTCAATACGCTATTTCCAGGGTTGGCTTTACATCTGTGCCACAGTTTATCCTTTTCATTGCACAGCTCCATTATTTCTGTAGTGATCCATACATTCTCGCGTTTTCTTTGCTTTAGCTTAATTTTTCTTTCACGTGCATTGTAAATATTCGCAAACCATTCGGTCATTCTTTGGTAGGCTGTAATATGATCAAAAGTGAGTAGACTATCCCAGTCGTATTCATTAATTAATTTATCTACTTTTTTGTTATCAATAATCAACTTACAGCGACTATCAGGTTTGCTGTTCAGGGCTTCCCCGTACACAACAAGCGCTACAAAATAGTGGTCGGCCACTTTTTGTTTAATCACACCAGAAAATAATTTTAGTTCGTTTAGCCTCACAATAATATGATCAATACATGTGCTTGTAATTCGGTTTCCGAAACGCTCTTCCCTCGTGAAGTTTGATATCACGTTATCTAATCCAAAACCCGATAACAAGTTAAGGTAATCCGCAACTCCGTACTTGGACGTATCCAGTACATCAATATTAAAGTCATCTGCAAGTATCAGCTGCCTATTGCCAAACGCATTTAGAAGCTGCGTCATTTCATCAAAAAATAACGGAAGATTAGAGCTAGGTGGCCTATAAACAGAGCAGATAGTAAATGACGTAAATTGATTAGAGATTGTAATGGCCAACACCTCAGCATGACTACAAGATGTTATTACTTCCTCAGAAAACCAGCCAGACTTTATAAACACAAGTATTCCACCACCCCGTTGGCCTTCTCTACACAATGAAAAAGAATGGAAATCGTTTAACGTAAACAAAGTGCTAGCTTCTTTGTCAACATTTATTTCGGTTAAAACTAAAACATCGATACAATCAAGACGATCGTGTAGGTAAACAAGTAGATTATCCCAATTTTTTTTGTATGCTTCTTATATTAATATGTAGTAAATTAAGTTTCATCTTACCTTTAGAACAGACATCTAGCTCATTTTTAAGGTGGGCATTCCATTCTACGAACGATTGAAATGTAGCAGCCATTTTTAAAGAATTTTCAAGAGATCTTCCTCGTTATTGATACGGATAGCGGGCTTCAGCTCGCTATGACGGACAAAAATTTTTCCGTTTGTGCACCAGACATATTTATAAAGTTTTTCCTTTGCGCACTGCTTAGCGCTCCAAAACAGTTGTCTGAGAGACTTGGTCAGGTTTTCATTAATGAAAATACGCTCCTGCCTAAGTACAACACGTTTAGTAATCTAAAGGTCTCTTACAGCGCGGTCTTTAAACCTAAGGATGATAGGTGGGGTTTTTCCTTCACGGGGGCCCAGTCTATGAACCGCTTCAATGTCATCGGCAGTTGGCACGGGCAGTTCTAACTTAGTGGCAAGCTACTGTATCACATTAAGCAGGTTTTCCTTTTCATTTTGTCGGACACCATGGATTTCAACATTATTCCTTCTGGAATATTGCTCAACGCTATCCACGGTTGCCTTCAGTTCCCGAATTTTCAGGCCTTGTTTCGAGATTACAGATTCCATTTTATGCATTTTTTTGGCAATTTCTCTGATAGCATCTTCCTGCGTTTTCATATTCCTAAGTACTTCATCATACTGGGAGCTCATCATTGCCATAGACGCCTCGATACCTTCCACAGTCTTTTCCTGCTGAGTCAGTTTTGCTATCACTGCGTCATGTTTAACAGACTGCACGGCAATCGACTTTTCCATCGCATCCATTCTGTTAAGTACCTCGGCGAGTATTGTACTCATGCTCGTAAGCTGCGTCATCAGTTTCTCGAGCTGCGATTGATCACCGTTTTTGTTTGACTGGCTAGATCCATTCGAATCTTTATCAGCTGAGGCTTGTCTAGTGAAATGCATTTTGCATGTAGCACATTGCCATGCTTTTATCTGCTCACCTAAGAATTCTTTAAATTTAGTCTTGGTAACCCCGGCCCATTCTCCGAGATGGTACCAATGGGCACAGGCAGAACACCTTATCCCTTGAGCGTCTGGTGACGTTTTAACACATGCAATGCATTCACGTTTGTCATCAACGTCGGCCATATCAATTTTGGGACAATGAAAAACTACAAAAGCGTGGGGCAGTCCAGCAGAGCGTGAAACACAAGCTCACAGAAAAACAGAGACAGTGTCTTACATGCAAAGGCAGTAGAAACAGGCGTTAGCGTGCATGATACACCCCGCTGGACTGCAACCCGCAGACTGGAAGGACGCCTTATGAAGCCTCGCTTGGTGTCGAAAATATGAGCCACGTGATTTTATCCGCCAATGTCGTAGACGGACAGTTTTTTGAAGGTTATCAAGTTCAGTTTTGAAGATACGTCGAAGTGACCAGCGTAATCACACACCGACCGAAAGCAGCTGATCTTGTCGCACCGTCTTGTCGGGTAAAGATACGGTACTTGGCCAGGCGAATGCAGCTCTCGGAGTTCCTGTGGTGGCCAAAGTGCGGCGCCACTACGTAGGCTTCTCTGTCGTACGTCCATCCACACAAGAGAACTACTGTTCTCTCTCTATTCAACAGGCCCCAGACTTCTATGCGGGTATTCGCCGCTACATTTTTGAGCGCTCGAGTTGGATGTGTGCTATTGGTTACCATACTACCCTCGTACCTAGCCACGCTGTCCCCATATCCGGTGTGTGGGCCATAAAAAAGCAAGAGATTACAACGTATAACACATAAAAAAATATAGAGGAGGCAAAAAAAGGAATAATGATGAAAATGTGAACAATTTCCACCGGCGTTTCGAGAGCAAAGCGACATTTCCACGTGTACCGAAAGTTCCGCATTTCAAGATGGCGACGCCCTCGCGGAAAACCGTGCATGTAAAAAAACACGTGAAAAGTGTTCGGCCATTCACGATTGTTACTTTTTTTCTGTAGCTCTTTTAACGATCGCGCGGCTCGCTCGCGCGGTGCGCGCGGCGCGTTTCGCTCGGTAAAGTTTTGAGCGCGTGTTAGCGGGAAAGTTTGTTTTTCTTTTGAACACCGAGTGTGTCGCTATGACAATGCCTCACTCTTACGGAAGGTACTGCTCTGCGAGATGGTGCAATAATTCAACGGAGAACTCGGAATACAGACAGTTCCGGTTTCCGACAGACGACAGGTAAGCCTCTAAGGTTTTGTAATTTTGGACTCGGAAGTGGAAGCATAAAAATATATACTTTGCAATCTTCCCGACAGAGCAGTCAAATGGATCACGTACGCGAACCGGCCGGAGTTCAAAGCTTTGCCCATGACCAAGCTGCACGAGCGCCGGCTGTGCAGCGCGCACTTCAGGGATACAGCATTTGCGAGCCACAGGAGGATACGTTTGCGGCCGAATGCACGTCCTTTGGTTCAAGTAACCGACCCAAGACTGCAAGAGCCTGTTCCTCCAGGCGAGCTTGTCTCAGTACAGTATTCAGTTAGTTTCATATTTGGTTTGGAGAAGCTGATCTGTTATGGTTATATTATTCAGAATTCTTCATGGGGAGCTGCGACTCACCTGCCAGCCCCTGTTCTGGTAAATAATATTTCATATTAGTTTCTGCACTATAATTACCAAGCTAGGAACGGCCTTCTTTTTATACAAATCTGCTCAAATTTATTGGCATCAATTTAGTATAAATTCATCGACTTTTTTCAGCTCGCCCGTTCTCACCATCGCCAACTGCCGCCTCTTTGCAGGAGGAGGCGCAGGTGGAGCCCCACGTTGGTGAGGAACTGAGCTTGTACGTGATGCTTTTTTCTAGACATGAAAGCAATATAGAACGCTCAGCGTCCGTTTACTGGCTCTATTAGGCAACTCTTGAAATTGGTGGCACCATGTTCAGCTTCAGTTGAAGCTTAATGTGAGTTCAATTTCTGAGTAATTTCCTTTCTCGAACAGATATCACTCTAGAGACACCAATTGGAGCTGGAGACTCATCGAGTTCCACGGCTGGCACGATGGCAACCCAAAAGAGACAAGGCGGCAGGTCCAGGAAAGAGTAGTCACCCCGCACGAAATGTGCATTAGATAACCTAAAAAATCCAAAAACCGATTGCGCAAGAACCCCTTGAAGGCATCCCAAAAGCCTGATTTTTCGA